>JAWPHD010003795.1:0-205770 GCA_037043455.1 Cyrtodaria siliqua
TATCAGGTTATATGCATATCAGACTGTCTGCTGTATAACACTGGATATCTGGTTATATGCATATCAGACTGTCTGCTGTATAACACTGGATATCAGGTTTTATGCATATCAGACTGTGTCTGCTGTATAACACTGGATATCAGGTTATATGCATATCAGACTGTCTGCTGTATAACACTGGATATCAGGTTATATGCATATCAGACTGTGTCTGCTGTATAACACTGGATATCAGGTTATATGCATATCACACTGTCTGCTGTATAACACTGGATATCAGGTTATATGCATATCAGACTGTCTGCTGTATAACACTGGATATCAGGCTATATGCATATCAGACTGTGTCTGCTGTATAACACTGGATATCAGGTTATATGCATATCAGACTGTCTGCTGTATAACACTGGATATCAGGTTATGTGCATATCACACTGTCTGCTGTATAACACTGGATATCGGGTTATATGCATATCAGACTGTGTCTGCTGTACAACACTGGATATCAGGTTATATGCATATCAGACTGTCTGCTGTATAACACTGGATATCAGGTTATATGCATATCACACTGTCTGCTGTATAACACTGGATATCAGGTTATGTGCATATCACACTGTCTGCTGTATAACACTGGATATCAGGTTATATGCATATCACACTGTCTGCTGTATAACACTGGATATCAGGTTATGTGCATATCACACTGTCTGCTGTATAACACTGGATATCGGGTTATATGCATATCAGACTGTGTCTGCTGTACAACACTGGATATCAGGTTATATGCATATCAGACTGTCTGCTGTATAACACTGGATATCAGGTTATATGCATATCACACTGTCTGCTGTATAACACTGGATATCAGGTTACATGCATATCACACTGTCTGCTGTATAACACTGGATATCAGGTTACATGCATATCACACTGTCTGCTGTATAACACTGGATATCAGGTTATGTGCATATCACACTGTCTGCTGTATAACACTGGATATCAGGTTATATGCATATCACACTGTCTGCTGTATAACACTGGATATCAGGTTATGTGCATATCACACTGTCTGCTGTATTACACTGGATATCGGGTTATATGCATATCAGACTGTGTCTGCTGTACAACACTGGATATCAGGTTATATGCATATCAGACTGTCTGCTGTATAACACTGGATATCAGGTTATATGCATATCACACTGTCTGCTGTATAACACTGGATATCAGGTTACATGCATATCACACTGTCTGCTGTATAACACTGGATATCAGGTTACATGCATATCACACTGTCTGCTGTACAACACTGGATATCAGGTTACATGCATATCAGACTGTCTGCTGTACAACACTGGATATCAGGTTACATGCATATCACACTGTCTGCTGTATAACACTGGATATCAGGTTACATGCATATCACACTGTCTGCTGTACAACACTGGATATCAGGTTATATGCATATCACACTGTCTGCTGTATAACACTGGATATCAGGTTACATGCATATCACACTGTCTGCTGTACAACACTGGATATCAGGTTATATGCATATCAGACTGTCTGCTGTATAACACTGGATATCAGGTTATATGCATATCACACTGTCTGCTGTATAACACTGGATATCAGGTTACATGCATATCACACTGTCTGCTGTATAACACTGGATATCAGGTTATATGCATATCACACTGTCTGCTGTACAACACTGGATGTCAGGTTATATGCATATCACACTGTCTGCTGTATAACACTGGATATCAGGTTATATGCATATCACACCGTCTGCTGTACAACACTGGATATCAGGTTATATGCATATCAGACTGTGTCTGCTGTACAACACTGGATGTCAGGTTATATGCATATCACACTGTGTCTGCTGTACAACACTGGATATCAGGTTATATGCATATCAGACTGTGTCTGCTGTACAACACTGGATATCAGGTTATATGCATATCAGACTGTCTGCTGTATAACACTGGATATCAGGTTATATGCATATCAGACTGTCTGCTGTATAACACTGGATATCAGGTTATATGCATATCACACTGTCTGCTGTATAACACTGGATATCAGGTTATATGCATATCACACTGTCTGCTGTATAACACTGGATATCAGGTTATATGCATATCACACTGTGTCTGCTGTATAACACTGGATATCAGGTTATATGCATATCACACTGTCTGCTGTACAACACTGGATATCAGGTTATATGCATATCACACCGTCTGCTGTACAACACTGGATATCAGGTTATATGCATATCACACTGTCTGCTGTATAACACTGGATATCAGGTTATATGCATATCACACCGTCTGCTGTACAACACTGGATATCAGGTTATATGCATATCAGACTGTGTCTGCTGTACAACACTGGATGTCAGGTTATATGCATATCACACTGTGTCTGCTGTACAACACTGGATATCAGGTTATATGCATATCAGACTGTGTCTGCTGTACAACACTGGATATCAGGTTATATGCATATCAGACTGTGTCTGCTGTACAACACTGGATATCAGGTTATATGCATATCACACTGTCTGCTGTATAACACTGGATATCAGGTTATATGCATATCACACCGTCTGCTGTACAACACTGGATATCAGGTTATATGCATATCAGACTGTCTGCTGTACAACACTGGATATCAGGTTATATGCATATCAGACTGTCTGCTGTACAACACTGGATATCAGGTTATATGCATATCAGACTGTGTCTGCTGTACAACACTGGATGTCAGGTTATATGCATATCACACTGTGTCTACTGTACAACACTGGATATCAGGTTATATGCATATCAGACTGTGTCTGCTGTACAACACTGGATATCAGGTTATATGCATATCACACTGTGTCTGCTGTACAACTTATCAAGTTAAAAACAAGTTTGTAGCGACTACTTCTTGAAAACTGTAAGTGATATTGATAAAATGATCAGGTCGCTGTGACATACGTTTCACAAAATATAGGTCACGTATGGTCTCCGCTACGACATGCTTGTCTTGCTTTTTTCTTCCAGGATTTTCACTAAACTTCACTAGAATGTTCCTTATAATGTGCAGAATTTCTCAAGAACACTATATCAGCCTTGGCTCTGTCAATACACTCTATCTAGTCTGTCCTGTTACTTTGAAGAGGACAGGATTAATCATTATTTATTATAAGAATAGTTCAAAGCAAAGTATTTTTGCATATTGCTAACTTTAATTATATTGCACCAATAATATAATATATGTAAACCTGTGGTAGAATAAAAAGAAACAAGAGGTCAATGACCTTGAAGCTCTACTGATAATTTTTTTTGATAAGCATCAGCATTCCTGTGAAGTTTCATGAAAAAGTAGTTTCAGAGGAGTAGTCGTTACAAGTTTTTTCATTATATTACTCTTAAGTAAACAAAGATGGCCACTGGCGGCCATGTTTAACATCAAATCAAAACAATTTTTGACAAGGATCAACATCATGTCATACTGATCATTTTAGAAAAAGTCCCATATCAATATCCCTTATAGTTTTCAAGAAGTAGTCGCTACAAACTTGTATTTTGAAAATCTATTTTTAGCCATGGTGGCCATCTTGAATTTCCGGCCGACCTGAAATTTTGCTAGGAACAATTAGACATCAGGAGCAACATTCGTGTGAAGTTTCATGAAAATCCATCAAGTAGTTTCAGAGGAGTAGTCGCTACAAGTTTTCATTATATAACTCTATGTAAACAAAGATGGCCGCTGCAGCCGTGTTTAACGTCGAATCAAAATAATTTTCGACAAGGATCAACACCATGTCATACTGATCATTTTAGAAAAAGTCCCATATCAATATCACTTATAGTTTTCAAGAAGTACTCGCTACAAACTTGTTTTTTGAAAATCTATTTTAGCTGTGGTGGCCATCTTGAATTTCCGACCAACCGGAAATGTTGCTAGGATCATTAAGTCATCAAGAGCAACATTCCTGTGAAGTTTCATGGAAATCCGTTGAGTTGTTTCAGAGGAGTAGTCGCTACAAGTTTTTACTAAATAACTGTATGTAAACAAAGATGGCCGCTGGCAGCCATGTTTAACGGCGAATCAAAACGATTTTCGACAAGGACCAACATCATGTCATGCTGATCATTTTAGAAAAAGTCCCATATCAATATCACTTAGAGTTTTCAAGAAGTAGTCGCTACAAACTTGTTTTTTAAAAATCTATTTTTGGATTTGGTGGCCATCTTGGATTTCACATCAACAAGAATTTTTGCTAGGATCAACTTGACTTCATGGGCAACATTTCTGTAAAGTTTCATGAAAATCCATTCAGTAGTTTCAGAGGAGTAGTCGCTACAACAAAAAGTTAAAGGACAGACAGACGGACGGACGACGGACACAACACCACGGCATAAGCTCTGCTGATCTCTGATCAGTAGAGCTAAAAATGAACATGAAAGTGGGGGCTGGGGGTCCTACCCCTCTGCCTCTAGCGGGATTTGCAGTGGTTGTATTCTACCCCGGCAACCACACGGGAAATCGGTCAAGTAGTTTCAGAGGAGTAGTCCCTAAAAGTTTTTACTATATAACTCTATGCAGACAAAGATGGCCGCTGGCAGCCATGTTTAATGTCAAATCAAAATAATTTTCAACAATGACCAACATCATGTCATGCTGATCATTTTAGAAAAAATCCCATATCAATATCACGTATGGTTTTCATGAAATAGTTGCTACAAATTTGTTAAAATCTATTTTTAGCCATGGTTGCCATCTTGAATTTCCGGCCGACCTGACATTTTGCTAGGATCCACTAGACATTTCTGTTAATTTCATGAAAATCCTTCAAGTAGTTTTAGAGGAGTAGTCGCTACAAGTTTTTACTATATAACTCACAAAGATGGCCACTGGCAGCCATGTTTAATGATGAATCAAAATGATTTTTGACAAAGACTGACATCATGTCATGCTGATCATTTTAGAAAAAGTCCCATATCAATATCACTTATAGTTTTCAAGAAGTAGGTGCTACAAACTTGTTTTTAAAAAGCTATTTTAGCTTTGGTGGCTGTCTTGGATTTCACATCAACATGAATTTTTGCTAGGATCAACTAGACATCATGGACAACATTCCTGTAAAGTTTAATGAAAATCCATCCAGTAGTTTCAGAGGAGTAGTCGCTACAAAAAAAGTTTATGGACAGACAGACAGACGAACACCGCACCACGGCATAAGCTCTACTGATCTTAATTATATACAAGCAGGCTCAAGGCTAAAATGATACTGGATTAATAAATTGAGACCATCATGTTAATGATAAAAAACTTCAAGATTTAACGATCCAGGTCATAATTTGGTTCCAAAGGTCATACAATATATATATATAAAGGCAATGTTAGTGTCGGTTCTGTTACTTTATAATCTGAGCTAATTATATTCTGTACAATGGACCTGTTTACTTAGATAAGGTCATCATTTTGAGAGGTGAACTCGAAACTATTGTTACAATATAATTATATGATTGAATTACAAGATAAAATAGTTTCGTGTTGATCCATTCAGGGCCTCCTCTGGCCAATTTTTTTCTTGCGCCACCACTTGCGCCTAACAAAAAAGTTGGAGCCAAACTGGAGAAATTGGAGCCATTTGGCTCTAATGACCCGAGCCATATTTCTTCTAGAGTTATGTTTATTTTAAATGTGTTTGTTAACGGAGCATGTACACTAATGTGATAGGGAACTGATCTATTAGTAATATGTGATTTATTCATTTAGAATGATATTGTTACACAGTTTCTTTCTAAAAAATAATATTGTATACATGAAGTGTTGCAAGCAAACGTCTGTGTTTTTTTAAAGGAGTGATGGCGTTGAAATGGATTTGGGCGCTGGAACTCGGGGTGGCGGAGGTTGGTGGATAGTAGGTGTGAGCGGTGTCACCCCTTCCTGCTTCATTTTGTTTTTAAATTTGGTTGAAAATAAGAGATTTGGTTTTTATGGTACAATAAGGAATGAAATAAATAAAAGCAAAAAAATATAAATAATAATTATTTATATATATGTTTTCCTTATGATAAAAAGTTGTAATAAACAATAATAAGTAGACTAGCAAAGCAGTTACTGTTTCTGACCCCCAATATCTGGAATGTTCCTACACCACTTTTTTGGTTGAATAAACAAGCTGAAACAAATGACAGCAGGAATCATACATAGAGGCTTTCATTTGATTGTTTAAGATGTATAGGTAGGCCTATATATCAGTAACAAGTTCATAACCTGCTGTTTTTTTCGTATTTCCGGAAGCGCGAAAACCAATGACTTTGCTACGTCTTTTTTAACTTATTTTGAAAAGATGAACTACCATATACATTAAAAACATATCTGGCAATGACATACACATAAAACCTCCTAAAAACTTATTAATAAACCAGTGCTTCGTGTAAAATGTTTGCATTTTTTGGTGAAATCCAGATGCCGACACCTCGCAATTGATTGTCGTGAACCAAAACGAAAACAAAACAAATGTCACGTGGATCTTGTCAATCATGTAAACTTATAATGTACATTAATGAGGTGTTAATTTGTATTTGATTGGTTAGAACCTGATGGGGCTAGATATTATTCAGCGGTGTAGTTATGGTCGGAAGGTGTTGCATGACAGACTTGATTACCCCCGAGGCGAAAACGACAGTCATCAGTTGTTATTTAGGGATTAAGTTAATTACCGGAACAGTAAAGGTTATCAGCTTTGTTTATTCAGGGTTAAGTGCGTGGTAGGTGTCAATTGGTTGGTTATCGTTTTTTTCTACAATCAAGTACACTCTAGGTGATTAGTGTAGAGGTCTTTTGTGTAACAGGCTGCTTACGGCATAGGAATTAAACAAGTTTGGCTTTTCGGCAATTTTGTTGTCACCAAACACTTTCGCCAAAGTTTGAAATTTTAAGGGCCATTTTCTTTTTTCTTTCGCCATTGGCGATGCCCAGAGGAGGGCCTGTCCATTGATTTGTTTCGTATAAAAATCAGATTTTTGTCTGGGTTTAAAAGTCATAGGTCATACATACCTATACAGTCGATTCCGTTTAATCGCATATCGGTTAATTGCATATTTCGGTTAATTGCATAAAGTTTTGAAACACAAAACCATTCGTATTCTTTAGCATGTAAAAAAAAACACCGTATAATCGCATAGGTTTTTGTCACATTCCGGATAATTGCATAACGAATATCTGGCTTATTGCATACTGAAAGTCAAATTTACCTGTATTTTTCATTGATTGACGCGATCACAGAGATAAGCCAGAGGCAAATTGATTTTGACAAAAGGTGCTAATTAGTGACTTGCTGAGAGAAAGTTTGCCATTTTATGCAGCTTCCGTAAAGCTTCCACGCCATGATGATCGCTCACCAATTAGCATACACGATTTAATAATAACTTTGTACGCAATGTAAAGCAATGTGTTGTTAATTATTTACTGCTCTCAGTTTGCTAGTGTCGGTAGAGGTGCATATGACATTGAGTAGCTCATAGAGGTTACTTAATAAATGATAAATAAAATAAGCTTTCGTGTTATTATCACGACTGTGTAATTCACACGAAAAACCATAGCAAAGCGACGCAGGTTGAAAGAAAACGAATACTCATATTGCATATTGCATAAAATCTATCAAATAACAGTAAACACAAAACGGATATGCACAATATTAATCCTATCAAACATCCTACATTATAGAATTAACTCGCTTTTATGGAGTTTCTATGTAAGTATTAACAGAACAGTAAAACGAAAGTAGAAACATGCACCGCTACATGTACAAAATGTTCAATTTCGGCTATTCGAATACTCCGGTTAATCGCATAAATTTTCTTGACAAATGGGCTATGCAAATAACTGAAATCAACTGTATATATATATATATATACTGAAAGGAAACAGAAACACGACACGGGAATTTTCGCCATATATTGTGTATACTGCACACTTAATTCCATATATATTCCAAGGAAATCCAAGATGATGTTTTGTAAAAAAAATTGCATCCTAAGTTTGCTCACATGCTTCAGCCAAACGCGTACTCCGTCAATAATGAAACCTTGCAGGAATACTATTTGCTGTGTTATGTGTTGTTTTAGTCTTTTTTCCAAAAGGAAAGATCTTATGTAGCCATGTACCATTTGATTAACTGCAGCATATTGTACATACAATATATAGCAGAAATTCCAGTGTCGCGTTGTTTTTCCTTTCAGTATATATACTGGTCAAGGCAATGTGCTGCATTCTGTTCTGTAAAAGCCTCAGTAGCTCCGTGGATAAGGTCTTGTGCCTTAGAGCTGCAGACCTTAGCCACGTGGGTGCTAGAGTCCTGGCAGAGGTATATCTGATGGGAATCTATCTCTGCCATGTGGGTACTAGAGTCCTGGCAGAGGTATATCTGATGAGAATCTATCTCTGCCATGCGGGTGCTCGAGTCCTGGCGGAGGTATATCTGATGGGAATCTATTTCTGTCATGCGGGTGCTAGAGTCCTGGCAGAGGAATATCTGATGGGAATCTATTTCTGCCATGCGGGTGCTAGAGTCAAGGCAGAGGTATATCTGATGGGAATCTATCTCTGCCATGCAGGTGCTAGAGTCATGGCAGAGGAATATCTGATGGGAATCTATCTGCCATTTGGGTGCTAGAGTCCTGGCAGAGGTATATCTGATGGGAATCTATCTCTGCCATGCGGGTGCTAGAGTCCTGGCAGAGGTATATCTGATGGGAATCTATCTCTGCCATGCGGGTGCTCGAGTCCTGGCGGAGGTATATCTGATGGGAATCGATCTCTGCCATGCGGGTGCTAGAGTCCTGGCAGAGGTTTATCTGATGGGAATCTATCTCTGCCATTTGGGTGCTCGAGTCCTGGCGAAGGTATATCTGATGGGAATCTATCTCTGCCATGTGGGTGCTAGAGTCCTGGCAGAGGTATATCTGATGGGAATCTATCTCTGCCATGTGGGTGCTCGTCCTGGCAGAGGTATATCTGATGGGAATCTATCTGCCATGCTGGTGCTCGAGTCCTGGCAGAGGTATATCTGATGGGAATCTATCTCTGCCATGCGGGTGCTCGAGTCCTGGCAGAGGTATATCTGATGGGAATCTATCTCTGCCATGCAGATGCTCGAGTCCTGGCTGAGGCATATCTGAATCCATCTCATCTCCCTCCGAGGTCGCTGTCCAAAAAATACTTTCATGTATTAAAGCGGTGTATGTAATAACCTTGTTTTATTTTTGCAGATAACGAAGAATTTTGTGGATCATCTGACACAAAGTGAAGTGACACAGATTCAGAAGAGGCTTTCATGACATGTGTTAGTTGCAGTGAGAGATTGGACCAATGTATTTACTGAGAGACTGGTACAGTGAATTCATTGAGAGATTGGTACTGTACTCACAGAGTGAGAGATTGGTACAGTATATTCACATGTTTTAGCTGAACTGAGAGATTGGTATAGTGTATTCACATGTTAAGTTGAACTTATATATTGGTACAGTGTATTCACATGATAAGCTGAACTTATATATTGGTACAGTGTATTCACATGTTTAGTTGAACAGAGATTGGTAGTGTATTCACATGTTTAGTTGAACTGAGAGACTGGTACAGTGTAGTCACATATTTAGTTGAACTGAGTGACTGGTACAGTGTATTCACATGTATAGTGGAACTGAGAGGCTGGTACAATGTAGTCACATGTTTAGTTGAACTGAGCGATTGTTACAGTGTATTCACATGTTTAGTTGAACTGCGAGATTGGTACAGTGTAGTCAGATGTTTAGTGGAACTGAGAGACTGGTACAGTGTATTCACATGTTTAGTGGAACTGAGAGGCTGGTACAATGTAGTCACATGTTAAGTTGAACTGAGCGATTGTTACAGTGTATTCACATGTTTAGTTGAACTGCGAGATTGGTACAGTGTAGTCAGATGTTGAGCTGAACAGAGCAATTGGTACAGTGTGTTAACATGTTTAGTTGAACTGTGAGATTGGTACAATGTATTCACTTGTTTTAGTTGAACTGAGATATTGGTACAGTGTAGTCACATGTTTAGTTGAACTGCGAGATTGGCACAGTGTAGTCAGATGTTTAGCTGAACTGAGCAATTGGTACAGTGTGTTAACATGTTTAGTTGAACTGTGAGATTGGTACAGTGTATTCACTTGTTTAGTTGAACTTATATATTGGTACAGTGTATTCACATGTTTAGTTGAACAGAGATTGGTAGAGTGTATTCACATGTTTAGTTGAACAGAGATTGGTAGAGTGTATTCACATGTTTAGTTGAACTGATATATTGGTAAAGTGTATTCACATGTTTAGTTGAACAGGGATTGGTAGAGTGTATTCACATGTTTAGTTGAACAGAGATTGGTAGAGTGTGTTAACATGTTTAGTTGAACTGTGAGATTGGTACAATGTATTCACTTGTTTTAGTTGAACTGAGAGACTGGTACAGTGTATTCACATGTTTAGTTGAACTTATATATTGGTACAGCGTATTCACATGTTTAGTTGAACAGAGATTGGTACAGTGTAGTCACATTTTTAGTTGAACTGAGATATTGGTGGTGTATTCACATGTTTAGTTGAACTGAGAGATTGGTGGTGTATTCATGTTTAGTTGAACTGATATATTGGTACAGTGTACTCACATGTATAAGCTGGACTGATATATTGGTACAGTGCATTCACATGTTTAGTTGAACTGAGAGACTGGTACAGTGCATTCACATGTTTAAGTTGAACTGATATATTGGTACAGTGTATTCACTTGTTTAGTTCAACTGAGAGACTGGTACAGCGTATTCACTTGTTTAGTTGAACTGGGATATTAGTACAGTGTATTCACATGTTTAGTTGAACTGATATATTGGTACAGTGCATTCACATGTTTAAGTTGAACTGATATATTGGTACAGTGTATTCACATGTTTAAGTTGAACTGAGAGGTTGGTACAGTGTATTCACATGTTTAAGTTGAACTGAGAGATTGGTACAGTGTGTTTAGTTGAACCGAGAGACTGTTACAGTGTAATCACATGTTTAGTTGAACTGAGTGACTGGTACAGTGTATTCACATGTTTAGTGGAACTGAGAGACTGGTACAGTGTAGTCACATGTTTAGTGGAACTGAGAGACTGGTACGGTGTAGTCACATGTTTAGTGGAACTGAGAGACTGGTACGGTGTATTCACATGTTTAGTTGAACTGAGAGACTGGTACAGTGTAGTCACATGTTTAGTGGAACTGAGAGACTGGTACAGTGTATTCACATGTTTAGTTGAACTGTGAGAGACTGGTACGGTGTAGTCACATGTTTAGTGGAACTGAGAGATTGGTACAATGTAGTCACATGTTTAGTTGAACTGAGTGACTGGTACAGTGTATTCACATGTTTAGTTGAACTGTGAGATTGGTACAGTGTACTCACATGTTTAGTTGAACTGAGAGATTGGTACAGTGTATTGACATGTTTAGTTGAACTGAGCAATTGTACAGTGTAGTCATGTTTAGTTGAACTGAGCAATTGGTACAGTGTAGTCATGTTTAGTTGAACTGAGAGACTGGTACAGTGTAGTCACATGTTTATTTGAATTGAGCAATTGGTAGTTTACTCAGGTTTAGTTAACTGAGCAATTGGTAGTGTAGTCACGTTTAGTTGAACTGAGAGACTGGTACAGTGTAGCCACGTTTATTTGAATTTGAGAGATTGGTACGTGTATTTACTGAGATATTGGTGTGTATTTACTGAGATATTGGTATAGTGTATTTACTGAGATATTGGTGTGTATTTACTGAGATATTGGTACAGTGTATTTACTGAGATATTGGTGTGTATTTACTGAGATATTGGTACAGTGTATTTACTGAGATATTGGTACAGTGTATTTACTGAGATATTGGTGTGTATTTACTGATATTGGTACAGTGTATTTACTGAGATATTGGTACAGTGTATTTACTGAGATATTGGTACAGTGTATTTACTGAGATAGTGTGTATTTACTGAGATATTGGTGTGTATTTACTGAGATAGTGTGTATTTACTGAGATATTGGTGTGTATTTACTGAGATATTGGTACAGTGTATTAACATTAATCTAAAGAGGGCGTGACGGTGAATTTAGGAAAAGGATAAACATAATTTTAAAAGAGGTAACAAGGAAAACAAAGGAATGGCAAAGCTGATGTATTCAGGAAGTGTGAATGTTGCCCACTCTCATGTTGTGGTACAAGTTTTAATAAATTGTGTAAAAGTAATACTTGTTCCTTTTACTTCAGAATAAAATATGAAATTGATTGTTGGATCAATGTTTGGGAAATATAAAAAACTAAAACAGTTTAAATTGCATTGTTTACTATTTATTTTCTCATTCCAGAAATGCTCCATCTTACACTCAAGATGACTTCCATATAGGCATTTCTTTATTTAACAATATTACACTATTTTATAATTATATTATATAACAATAAAATACATGTCAGAACTGATATCTAACACAGAAGCAAGCAGGAAATTATAGATGTATTGTTCTAAATTGGTATTCAGTCGATGACAAGTAACCATGGATTCATCACTATGCTTCCTTGTATACATGCATGCGACTGAATATGCAGAAAAAATAAATACCAATTTATCCACCGAGCTTATCACCGAGGAATAACATTTTGTAAATTAAAATCAAACTTGGTAATTACACATAAAAACAACCTTTAAAACTGATATAATTACATTCTTTGTATAAACAAGGGAACGTCATTATTGTTGATTTCTTTTGATATGAATTGTGATACCTTCATCTCGGGTGTTGAGACAGATAACTAACCAGTGCAATGTTTTTTGTATTCCGCATTGCAACACATGTACACTAGGCGACACTAAAATTGCCGCGATTTTATATGCAAAATTATTTTTCATCCTATTATGCTCCTTCCAAGCAAATTGTGTATTTTCAATTTTATTTGATAAATCTGTGAAAAATATATTGATGAGATTGCAATGATTTTTTGTCTTAATTGTACATTTCATTGAAAGAAACATGAACTGAATTGGGTTTTAAGGTGCACGAACACATGAAATAAAATGTAAAGGGCTCTATATAAAGTATGGTCTAGTGTCTATGCACTGGTGTCTACAAAATACACAATCTGAGTTGCAAAAGCATTTCCTATATGATATAGACAAATCTGCATATATTATGCAGTGAATTATTTATTTATAGATTATTTTATTATTTATACATAACATATTGTACTTCACAGCTTTGCGTCGATTTACATATAGCTCGCATTCATTGCAATTCGTGTTTAATAGCACGATTAAACCCAGCATTCTTAAAATAATACCCTCCATTAACTGGCAATTACTTTTTAAATATTTTATTTAAAACATCAACTTGTCGCTCAGTGTTCAATAACTGCAACATGACACTTCAGAACAATATTGAGCATTTTCCCTTCCTAGATTACCTATTCCAGTGTAACACTGAATTGGGGTTTTAAGGTGCACCAACTCATGAAAGGTTATATGGCACCTAACAGGCATGAACATGCCAGGCTCATCCTCTATGTACATCGAGATAAAATATGGAAAATGGGCCTAGAACCTTCTCACCCTGAACTGCAGAGTTGCTGCAAATTCTATCGTAGAAACTCCATTTACGCTGGAGCCACGTTTATTGTTTTTCTGCCACTGCTCTTTTGATGTGAGCGAGATGGCACCTGAAACAATGCAGGGATCATGATGAAGACCTTTAATGAGCATGAACAAAAAATGACAAAATGAATATGAATGGGGTGTCCTACCCCTCTGCATGTGACGGTGTGTTTGCAATGGTTGTATTCTACCCCGGCAACCACACGGGGAACATGTGTTGCACTGACTGTGAACAAACATTCATTGACATTAATATCAACGATTTAATTTAAACTTCATGATTGCTGAATGGTTAGTCGTACATTGACGGGGAAGTTCTACAACAAAGCAATAATACATAAACATATACACACTAATAACTTAATTGCACAACAGGAATACACAGACAATACTGTACTACAACAAAATAACAAATCTGACCATTAATTCAAAACAATGTTCCTTATAAACGCAAATTACCTTAGAAAAGAATAACTTGTGTGAACATTACTCTTCAGCCAAACCCAGAGACAAAAACAACTTATTTTGGTAATGCTTTCTTTGTTTTAATACAACATTCATGAACTCTGCTTACTGTGTGAAGCGTTAAAACATACGGCAGGTGAACTGGGACATGAACATAGTAGTATTAATAACTGTAGCAATATGAAGAAAGGTTATTAAAACATGGAATGAACACAATTTGGAGTGTTAGTGACAAGCAAATTTGTTCCTATATATTACAAGACTATGATGTATGAATGTGTGAACTACTACTACTACTGACATCTGCACACTTTCAACACATATATAAATTAAAATAACTTCTCAATGACTGGACTGCACACTGTAGTATCAGGACATGAGTCAATCTCCTGTAGTGTTTGCTTTCATTTTAACCAGTCGATGGTTTGTTTGTATCGCGTTTTAACACGTAAGGTTATATATTACGATTAATTTTTTGTTGTGGAGGCAGACAACCCACCTTTCCTGGGTAGAACTAGTACTGTACACCTCCCGCCATCATTAAGAATCGACATTTCCTCACAAGTCGAGCTCCCAATTGGATTCGAACCCGCAGTGGTGAGAGGCGAAGGTTTACAATGCAATGTTGTTAACCATTCGGCCACGGAGACGCTACCAGTCAATGGACTGCCACGGCTCGATAGCAGCCGGGGGTGACCGTCGGAAGGGTAACTTTAAAAAGATGTTGCAAGCTGAAATAATTTTACAACATTAAAATGCAACTTATACAGTTCATATTTGACAGATGCTTTTGGCAATTTGAAGTTTTGATCTGGACAAATGTACATGTGAATTTATAACGAATCAAAACCTATAAACAACAGTTTACTATTAACAGAAGACGGGACAATTATATTATGCTGGGTACGTTTAAATGTTCCAAGCTTAGCCTTTAATAATGAAATTTGTAGTAACCAGAAAAACAAATGTTAGATCGTTGGTACCCGAGAACAACATATTCTTGCGTGTCCTTAATTGTTGTAAACTCTTTAACCAACATAACCTCCATTTCCATAATTTCTAGGACATTTAATGTATTTTAAACATTAGTAAATGTGTTACAGTTTACTTATTCATATGTCGGGAGCTATGTGACGACAGTACACATATAAACAGAATTTAATATAAATATCATTTTCAATTTGCTTTAATACTGGTCGTGTTCTTTTTAATTTTTGTCTACCACCAAAGGCGGAGGACTGTTGAAGTTGCATTTCCGATCCGTTGTTCGGTTGCCACTTTCTTTGCGGACAATAACTTTAATATTTATTATAATCTGATCTTGATGAAACTTTAGGACAATGTTTATGGTCATAATATCTAGGTCAATTTGATAAACAGCCAGATCGCACCCATAATGCCCAAGTTATGGCCCTTGGATTTTCAAAATCAATGTTTCTGACTAATAACTTCAATAATGATAAACTTTTGGACAATGTTTTTGGCTATAATATCTAGGCCAAGTTTGATAACCAGCCAGATTGCACCTATATTGCCAGTCATGGCCCTTTGGATTTTTGAAACAAGATTTTGTGTTTCCGCTCAAGTACTTAAACATTTATAATCCAATCTTAATGAAATTTGGGGTTAATGTTTATGGGCATAATATTTCGGTCTAGTTTGATAACCAGCCAGGTCACACCTATCATGCATGATTTTGAAAAATATACTACTTTTGTCGAAGATTTTACTACATATCAACTTATTTTTTAATGGCGGTTTATATCAAGCTGGTGGACATATTCTCTGAATTTGCTTTTTTTTTATTGAAGTGAAGCATGCTACCTGGAATATAGCTTCAGTTGCCCAGCAACTTCTATTCTTCATCATTATCAGATGTGAAACTGTGGAACTGAGGATATTACAGTCAAACAAACAATATGTTTGTTAATAATAACATTTGTAAGAGGGAACATAACAAATATCAATGGCATAAATAATTCATATTTTATATGAAAACAAACATTTTTTCACAATAAAACATGCAACTTTTTCATTCTGCTTCATTACTAACTATTGGCACTTCTTCTCTCATCTCTGGTAACATTATAATCCAACATCACTTCTTGCTTTACTTCATTATAGATTTATAAAATATGACACATGACATGTACATCGTTGATATCCGTTCATAAAACTGGGATTCTAAATCCACACACACACTCGCAATCAAATTTTTGTACCATTTTAACATCAATGAATATTAATTTCCAATGTCACTAATGCTGCAATGGGGTTAGGTTTTACTAAATGATACTGCACTCGCAAATGGCACTAAGACTTCAAGCACTTGTTAATACCTCACTTTCGGATAAAATTATTATTTCCACCAACCCTATCTTGTTAAAATAGATGCAATAGTACGTAGCAAACTTGAAAACATTCCAAAGGATATTTATTCACACCAAACTAGACAGGAAGGTAGATAGGAAATTTCATTTCCATACTTATGTAACACAAGGTAAAAGTTTGAATATTAATTTAAAACATCTATGTCAACTGACTACCCTGGTGAAATCCAAACTAAACATTTAAGGGTAAATTCATATAAAACCCTCTGGGTGAAATCTACCATAAACATCTGTAGTAAAATCCATGCAAACAGGTAATTGTCCCATTTAGCTTTCATCAATGCAGCAACCTAAAAGAAATCTGCACGAGCACTGATTCACACACTAACAAACTTATATTTATAAATAATTCATTTGCAGCTAAGTACATAATCACATGAATATAATATCCTAGAATGTTGTCTTTAGTTCTCAGCTTTTCAACTGCTGCTGGATATGTTGTAAAAATTCGTAATATGACATGCTAGACTCCGTCCGATCTTCAACAAAATGCTGGAAAAACTGCATCCTCAACCTTCCGTCCTCCCTGAAAAGTGGACAATGGTTGGTTGATTACATGGTAAAGTAGTTGTTTTAAGAATTACTCCATTTTAATATTGACCCAGTGCCTTGAAAAACATGCACCAATGGTATAACACTAAAGTGTAACACACACTAATAAAAGTGTTCTTATATAGAGAAAGAATCAAACTGGGTCATGTAAGGGCTGTTCTGGAAAAAAATGGGTGGGGGGGGTGCATTTTTACCCCAAAAGGACCTACCTATAGAAGCGACAAATAGCTCAACGCTTCCCCGCTATAGAAGCTTTTTTTTTTTGTCAAAATGACCACCATAGAAGAGATTTGTTTTATGTCAAACCGACCCCACCCCCAGCAATTTGAAAAAACTAACCTTTTATAAAGACATTAATACAAGAAAAGATTCATATTTACTTTCATTATATTACCATATAAAATCACTTTTTCCAATGCTTTTAATTACAGATCCCATTTATTATTTTATGCTTTAATATTATTATGTTTGGCTTCCTTGAGTTGGCATGACTCTTTCAAAAGATTCCCCACATGGAATTCTCGAAAACACATTCAGGATTTTTTCTCAATAAACCCAACCCTCGCCCACACACCTGGAACTCACTTCCTTACCCCAACCTCCCCTTGTAAAAGCTCAAAAATCGCAATCCGTTTTTTTCTCTCTCTTAAACTCGCCCCCACCCCAGGATTTTTGTTTCCATAAAAATCCCCCTCTCCACTGGAAGTCAATTCCTTACCCCCGCTGCACCCCACCCCCCACCCACTGGAAACACCCTCATGGATTTTTTTCTCAAAAACATCCTCCCCACCCAGGATATTTTTTTCAAAAACACCGTAGACATGGTAAAAAATCCTTTTTGTCCGTCCTTAGGTTGAGTTTGGATATTATTTGGAATAGCGCAAATTATGGCATCTTTCATGGATTAAAAGAGTTTGTGTATATTGATACATGTGTTTAATAAACAAATTCAGAGGCTACACACAATTTGCAGTATGAGTTTCTCCCTAATTATGATATTTATCAGTTATGTCCCAGTTCTACAAAGAGACCGAAAATTATGTCAATTAATTGTTTGTGTAAGCTGTCTCATGATTTTATTACATAGTACCTTTGCAACTTAGTCACACATATTAGGCCACTAAAGCACATAAATTCCCTAATAGTGAAAATATAACTTGCCCTGGGAAGCACAATTTTTTTTTGATTGAAATGAAATAACTGTTGTCATTTAGTGGTCCATTTGTTCATTCATCTAGAAAATAGGTTTCCTGGAGGGGGTATAGATGGTTCTAAAAAAGAGGGAGAGGTCAACCTCTTCTGATGACGCGTAAAAGTTGGCTATTATTTTTTAAACTAAAAAAAATGGCCAGTGTGAGCACTGATCAGTAGAGCTAAAAACATTGTCTCTGTGGCCAAATAGAATGCCGGACCTTAGATTTTTGGGCCATTCCCAATTTTTAGGCAATAAGTGCAAAAGTACTTGGGGAGAATCTTCATACAGGAAGGGAGGCAACTCTTTTAAAAGGTTAGTTTCGGAGACACTTTTGGCTGTTTATACGATCATCAATTTGTCGGCATAGTTGGCAAATACCAGGCTGACCACCAATAACCACAATTTCATACAGCCATAACCACCAATATGTCTCCATCTTAGTTGTTTTCGATCTCAAACATGGATTAGAACAAGTTACCATGCGCTTCCGGTTACAAACGCAACATGCCGTATCCTCTATTCTATCTCGGAAACGGTTGAAGCTGAGGTTTCCGAAAATGTATTTATTAAATAATGTTCCGAAATCAAATGAGCTTTTGCACTTTTTTTGATACATACGTGTTTTAAATTTATTTATATTAGACTTTTATTTCAGGGATTACAACTCCAGAAGGGTTTTTCTTTTCCACCGAATATGCACCCCCCTATAGAAGTGTTTTGTTTTTTACCCCAACCTACTCCACATGTAAGTTATAATTATCAATCCGAGATAACTACCTACATATATTTTTTTTAATTGCCGTCCCTCGCAGGGTGTAAATGTTTTTCTGGAACAGCCCTAAAGCAAAATAAACAAATTGGTTAATCTTTGACACAGACAATTGATCCTCATGTCCAATTCACATGAACATTTTTTTTTTTTTTGGTGTTGAATAATATCACATGATTTCACGTGCAACAAATATTTATCATTTTAAATTTAAAACAAAATATGTAAGAATTTAACAGTGAATTATGGTTAAGACTTGTCACAATAATGGGGGAAGTACGTACCTAACTACAATAAACGCGGCACCATTTGGTCGATTATCAAATAAATATGTTACAAAGCAGCGTAATCGCTCCGACCCTTCATTTTCCATTTCTGGTAAATCAGTCTACAAAGAAAATAAGCATGTTTTCTAAATACATATCTATGACAGCAGTGAATTATTTACCTTCAAACTGTATGTATAATATCTTAAATATGAAATAAAACCCATCCCAGTGTAGTAAATGTTAGTCCCCATCCACATGGACTGACAGTTGAATCTGCTGTCATTAGTATAATATTTCAGGTATAGCAAATGTAGCATATATGAACACCTCTATATCAAGTCTGCAATTACTGCTGTTCTTGTGCAGTAGTTTATTCTACACACAACTGTGTTCAGTGTGGGTTTGAATCATAACTAGTAACTATTACTGTAACTGCTAACTGTTACATAACTGGGCTTGAATCATAACTAGTAACTATTACTGTAACTGCTAACTGTTACATAACTGGGTTTGAATCATAACTAGTAACTATTACTGTAACTGCTAACTGTTGCATAACTGGGTTTGAATCATAACTAGTAACTATTACTGTAACTGCTAACTGTTACACAGCTGGGTTTGAATCAGAACTTGTAACTATTACTGTAACTGCTAACTGTTACATAACTGGGTTTGAATCATAACTAGTAACTATTACTGTAACTGGTAACTGTTATATAACTGGGTTTGAATCATAACTAGTAACTATTACTGTAACTGGTAACTGTTATATAACTGGGTTTGAATCATAACTAGTAACTATTACTGTAACTGGTAACTGTTATATAACTGGGTTTGAATCATAACTTGTAACTATAACTGTAACTGCTAACTGTTATATAACTGGGTTTGAATCATAACTAGTAACTATTACTGTAACTGCTAACTGTTATATAACTGGGTTTGAATCATAACTAGTAACTATTACTGTAACTGCTAACTGTTATATAACTGGGTTTGAATCATAACTAGTAACTATTACTGTAACTGCTAACTGTTACATAACTGGGTTTGAATCAGAACTTGTAACTATTACTGTAACTGCTAACTGTTATATAACTGGGTTTGAATCAGAACTTGTAACTATTACTGTAACTGCTAACTGTTATATAACTGGGTTTGAATCAGAACTTGTAACTATTACTGTAACTGCTAACTGTTACACAGCTGGGTTTGAATCATAACTAGTAACTATTACTGTAACTGCTAACTGTTATATAACTGGGTTTGGGGGGTGTCCCTGGCCGAGTGGTTAACGTCTCTGACTTGAAATCACTTGCCCCTCACCACTGTAGGTTCGATCCCTCAGGGGCCTAGGAATCTTTATGTGAGGAAGCTATCCAGCTGGCTTGCTGAACGTCGGTGGTTCTTCCAAGGTGCCCGCCCGTGCACGAAAATTGCCCGGAGGGGCACCTGGGGTCTTCCTCCACCAATGGAAGCTGGAAAGTCGCCATATGACCTTAGCTGTTGGTGCGACTATAAAATCCAATTCAATCAATTCAATAACTGGGTTTGAATCAGAACTAGTAACTATTACTGTAACTGCTAACTGTTATATAACTGGGTTTGAATCATAACTAGTAACTATTACTGTAACTGCTAACTGTTACACAGCTGGGTTTGAATCATAACTAGTAACTATTACTGTAACTGCTAACTGTTATATAACTGGGTTTGAATCATAACTAGTAACTATTACTGTAACTGCTAACTGTTACACAGCTGGGTTTGAATCATAACTAGTAACTATTACTGTAACTGCTAACTGTTATATAACTGGGTTTGAATCATAACTAGTAACTATTACTGTAACTGCTAACTGTTACACAGCTGGGTTTGAATCATAACTAGTAACTATTACTGTAACTGCTAACTGTTATATAACTGGGTTTGAATCATAACTAGTAACTATTACTGTAACTGCTAACTGTTACACAGCTGGGTTTGAATCATAACTAGTAACTATTACTGTAACTGCTAACTGTTATATAACTGGGTTTGAATCATAACCAGTAACTATTACTGTAACTGCTAACTGTTATATAACTGGGTTTGAATCATAACTAGTAACTATTACTGTAACTGCTAACTGTTACACAGCTGGGTTTGAATCATAACTAGTAACTATTACTGTAACTGCTAACTGTTACACAGCTGGGTTTGAATCAGAACTTGTAACTATTACTGTAACTGCTAACTGTTACACAGCTGGGTTTGAATCATAACTAGTAACTATTACTGTAACTGCTAACTGTTACACAGCTGGGTTTGAATCATAACTAGTAACTATTACTGTAACTGCTAACTGTTACACAGCTGGGTTTGAATCATAACTAGTAACTATTACTGTAACTGCTAACTGTTACACAGCTGGGTTTGAATCATAACTAGTAACTATTACTGTAACTGCTAACTGTTACACAGCTGGGTTTGAATCATAACTAGTAACTATTACTGTAACTGCTAACTGTTACACAGCTGGGTTTGAATCAGAACTTGTAACTATTACTGTAACTGCTAACTGTTACACAGCTGGGTTTGAATCAGAACTTGTAACTATTACTGTAACTGCTAACTGTTACACAGCTGGGTTTGAATCAGAACTAGTAAATATTACTGTAACTGCTAACTGTTATATAACTGGGTTTGAATCATAACTAGTAACTATTACTGTAACTGCTAACTGTTACACAACTGGGTTTGAATCAGAACTAGTAACTATTACTATAACTGCTAACTGTTATATAACTGGGTTTGAATCAGAACTGCTCCTAATCGTTTTACTCACCATTGAACCCTCCTCTATTGCCGAGAAGTTAGGTTTGTCGAGAATGTCCTGACAGAACGGTTCACTGATGGCACTGCCTACGTACAAGTATATGGTGTCGCCTGTATCCAGCACGTACGCCCCGTGTCTGTCCACATTTGCCGAGGACAGCTGAAGTAATGGCAGGTCGGGAATCTCCGTGTTGTTTTTCTTTATCATACCCTGAAACAATGATATAGGGATAGCGCTATAGGCCATGATATGATGCACAATATTACAGTAACACTTTTGTTTCATATCACATCTCCAACCTGCCCTCAAACCCATATCAAATATTGGTTGGATATTTTCTGAGTGGACATGATATCAGATCTGGAAACGGGCGATTACTAGTCTACATGTATACTAATATCCCAGAACATTGTTTGAGAAAGAAGACGTGAAAGGTATACCAGTAAAAGTTGGTTGTAATGCATTCATCCCATGGAGAAAGGACAACCACTCTCCATTTCCATGATGGTATATATTAAATAATTTGATACAGCTTTTGCATCACCCGTGCTTTGGCAAGTGTTTTACAGAGAGAGTAGGAGAGCGGAACCATTCACCACTTCCACTAAAATTGTATAATATGGATGTTTGCTAGCCTCACATCTATTATCGTTTAAATAATAGCTAATTTAAAGATTGGGACATTTGGGGTTGGGTGAGATGTTGTGAGGACATGTAAAGACATGTGAGAGACAATGACCTCATATAGTATGTTATAACCTAATTGTCCTCAATATTTGTCTTCACTTAAAACTCATTTATCTCTTTTTCTCTCTTTCTTTTTTTTTGTTATTTGTCCTCACTCCTTACGTTAAATGGTTGATTCGTCTAGAGAGAGAGATGGAGGAAGGACAGATGGTTGATTCGTCTAGAGAGAGAGAGATGGAGGCAGGACAGATGGTTGATTCGTCTAGAGAGATGGAGGCAGGACAGATGGTTGATTCATCTAGAGAGAGAGAGATGGAGGCAGGACAGATGGTTGATTCGTCTAGAGAGAGAGATGAAGGAAGGACAGATGGTTGATTCGTATAGAGAGAGAGATGGAGGAAGGGACAGAGAATCACTCACCACATCCATAATTGTATGTACTGGATACAAGTGAGGATACAGCATCTGCATCAACTGTGCTGTGGGAAGTGTTTTACATTGCTGCAACGCAAACGTCCTGTCATCCAGATTCGTGGAAACACCGGTCCTAAAGGCCGTCTGAAATTACAGGCAATAAATATTCACAATCACAGATCCTAACCAGTCCTAAATACCGTCTGAAATTATGGGCAACAATATTCACAATCACAGATTCATAATCATAAAGCGAAACTTATCTTTGAGAATAATATGGTTATCCATGAACAACTAGAAAATGTGTTGTGGGACGTGGATATGGCATGTAGCCCTGTCAGTCAAATAAAATAAAACTTTGTCAAGTAAGTGTGAAAAGTAGGTTAAGGTCATATGTAATGACTTACTTTTTTTGTCAGG
Organism: Cyrtodaria siliqua; assembly: GCA_037043455.1. NCBI lineage: Eukaryota > Metazoa > Mollusca > Bivalvia > Adapedonta > Hiatellidae > Cyrtodaria > Cyrtodaria siliqua. The sequence continues at coordinate 23,690 of JAWPHD010003795.1, forward strand.
AACATGCCACTGGCATACAGATGTAAACAAGTGTCAAATTGAAAAGCTCTATGGCGTACAGTGTCGGAAAAATAGACTTAACAAAAACTTTTCACATGTATGGACAGACAGATGGAGGGACAACAGTAACCCTATATGTCCACTCCACTTTCGTGGCGGTGCATAAAGAAAGATACTGGTAAGCAACACTTACACTCTTGAGCAACGCGAGACAAAACATTGGCAGAATTCGTAGTTGTTCATTGATACACAGGCTGTTGATCCTCTGTGATGGCTGCAGTGTGGCACCATACGACTTCAACGAGTCAATCACTGCATTCACAATTGCCTCACGTGCATCAGACATGGAAGATGAAACTGTGCGATCCACAGCTGAAAGGAAAAAGTGAAGATTTTTTAAAGCTTTATTTAAAAAATTGTGTTCCGTTCATTTTACATCAAGATGCAAAACAGAGAATCATTAGGTAAATATCTTCTACGTAACGGCAGGGAAGTCTAGTCCATTGTTGATGATATACAATCAATTGACATGATAATGTATCATTTTTGTCCAATAATCAGAATCAAACATTGTTTCAATAGAACTTTCATGAACATAATATTTCACTTTAAATAAAACTCGTATACAATGTATTGTTCATTTTGATTGAAATTCTTACAGCATTTTTTACTCCCATATAAACAATGATATTTGGAAATATTGATATTTGAAAGTATTACATCAAGAAAAGACAAATGTACCTAATTTGGCGATTAGTGACATGATATGTAAGACAAACATACCCATTTTGGCAATTAGTGACACTATGGCCTGTTGATCTGCTGATGCGTATACCTCACTGAGCTGGTTCGTGACGGGCAGACACAATGTGTGCACACGTATTCGACGTTCACCTGTAAACATTATATATAGAAGGACTGTACAAATATACACATGAACATTATAGGTTACTGAATTTGAAATATAACTTGGAACACATTGTTTTGGCAAAGGACGACAAGAAGACTGCGATATGTATATGCCATATATACTCCATGTGGTGACATACCTTTACTTGATGTATACAGGAGCGCTGCCTGGAAACACATGGTCGTCATGTCAGTTAGAGACTCCTCGATGGACATCTGCATACCAAACCCAGCGTCCGGATTGATGTTGGGCAGGGATAGAAGGTCTGTTGACCTCACAAAGAAATTGCCGTGGAAAGTATGGATGCTGAGACCTGTAAAGCAAGGGCCAACTGTTAGCACTCGTGACAACTGTGAAATGTTTGACAAAAATCAAAATCAGAAACAATCCAATGGTCACAGTCAACCGGGTGCTTGTCCTTCTTTAGAATATAGAAAACATACAGAACTTCAAATGCCTGAGGAATTAACATGTCGCCAGCTGTCAATCATTTATCCATTTTAACCAATCAAACCAATACTATACCTCCGACAAACAATAGCACGTGCAACAGTATAATAAAGCACGTGCAACTGTATTATAATATAACCTATTGTCAATATATTCCGACACCAACAATAGGGCGGAGATACCTAAGTACTGCCGTCATGTTAATTGGATGGCAATTTGTATTTCTGCCATATGTTGTAACTTGTTCATATTCTTCAATATGTAGCTCACAACTTCAAAATTCAAAATGTATTTAAAAAACTTAGATATTTTAAAAACTGAAATTTGTGACTAACATTTATATCTCTTCAACATTGATTTTTATGTATGCATACTTACTGACTGTACATGCTTCATAACAACTGTATAGCATTGCCAATATCCGGATCCGGAGTTGCACTTATATTAATTTTTATTATTAATTGGAATTTTGTAGTAACAGGGCTTTCCCTTTGTTTTTTAGTTACAGGAAAATGCAGATGATTTATATAGTATACTGTTGTATTGGTGACTGCTACAAGTATCTGGCCTGGAATGCACCAACTATTCTTCAAACTATATAGACTTGAGCTCAAGTACTCAAAATTCATTCCAAATTATTCACATGACTTTCAAAGATAAACAAACGTATGAAGATGATATTTATTAGTATTAATCATATGTCTACATAGCAGCTTGTTATGAACATTTATATTTTAAGCTTATAGAAATATCTGTGAATGAAATTTGCATACTTCGGCTTAAGTCTAAGAATATTCTCAAGAATTGTTGGTGAATTCAAGGCCTGGTCTAACTAAAATAGGAGAGTAAATCACCCGCCCACCAGCTATTAAGTCTAGCCCTGTGTAACAACTGTAAAACCAATATTAAATGCGACTATTTTACCTTTAGAACACCGGATCCTCATCACTGACTCGAACCCAATCTTCCTGGTCAGGTAGCGTCGGAGATCTGCCTCATACTTCTCACACAAGTGTTGTGCTCGCACAGCATGGTACGAGGGATAGTAATACACGGAACCACCCGAATACTTTGATATACACTCTATAGACGCCATGTCCGCATATTGTCCGTTAAACATAAACAAATCCACCGCTACCTGCTGGGCGGAACAGTCGAGAGCCAGCTTCTTGTAGAAATCGGTCGCTGGGCCGATGTTGGGAACCTCCTGTAATACAAGAAAAGTAAAACTAACCACCATTACAACTTCTATTACAATCATGCCCTGTAATTATTAGTAACTTTTTTCAGCTACCAATAATAAACAAGAGGCCAAAGAGGGCCTGTGGACGCTCTACTGGCTAACATGGCTCTTATAACATCAATGAAGCGTGTGACTGCCATTTACGTTTTTTAATTTTCGGGCAAAAAACAGCTTTTTGACTAAATCAAGGGCCATAACTAAAGAATCTGGTAAAGTTTGGTAAAGATCAGATGAAATGAAGGCCCTACCGTATTAACGAGGCAAAATATAGCATTTTAACTAAATCAAGAGCCATAACTCCTCTGTTACTGGTCCGACTGGTCCAAAATAGAGCTAAAAAAAATATCCAAAAATTCCAAAAAAAAAAAAATGTAAAAAAAAATGTAAAAATAAATAAATAGAACAAATGTAAAAAAAATAAGAAAATCATAAAATTTGGTAAAGTTTGGCAAAGATTAGATGCAAAAAGAAGGCCCTATCATATGACGAGGCAAATTATAGCATTTTTAACAAAATCACGGGCCATAACTCCGCTGTTAATGGTCCGATCTGGCTGGTCTTCGAACTTGACCGAAGTTTCATTGACATTAACAATCTGATAAAGTCTGGTAAAGATCGGATGAAAAATGAAGGCCCTATCATCTTAATGAGGATATAGCATTTTGAACTAAATCAAGGGCATTAACTCCGCTGTTACATGTCTGATATGGATGGTTTTCGAACTTGTCCGACCTTTCATTGATATTAACAATCTGATAAAGTTTGGTAAAGATCAGATGAACAATGAAGCCCCCATCGTCTTAACGAGGCAAAAAATAGCGTTTTGAACTAAATCAAGGGCCATAACTCCGCTGTTACTAGTCCTATATGAATGTTTTTTAAACATGTCCGAGCTTTCATTGATATTAACAATCTGATAAAGTTTGGTAAAGATCGGATGAACAATGAAGTCCCTATCGTCTTAACGAGGAAAAATATAGCATTTTGAACTAAATCAAGGGCCATAACTCCGCTGTTACTAGTCTGATAGGCTGGTTTTCGAACTTGTCCGAGCTTTCATTGATATTAACAATGTGGTAAAGTTTGGTAAAGATAGAATGAAAAATGAAGGCCCTATCTTCTTAATGAGGCAAAATATAGCATTTTGAACTAAATCAAGGGCCATAACTCCGCTATTACTGGTCCGATTTGGCTGTTTTTCGAACTTGCCTGAGCTTTCATTGATATTAACAATCTGATGAAGTTTGGTAAAGATCGGATGAACAATGAAGCCCCTATCGTCTTAACGAGGCAAAATATAGCGTTTTTAACTAACTGAAGGGCCATAACTCCACTGTTACTTGTCTGATATGGCTGGTTTTCGAACTTGTTCGAGCTTTAAACGACATTAGCAATCTGATAAAGTTTGGTAAAGATCGGGTGAACAATGAAGCCCCTATCGTCTTAACGAGGCAAAATATAGCATTTTTAACTAAATCAGGGGCCATAACTCCGCTGTTACTAGTCCATTATGGCTGGTTTTCGAACTTGTCCGAGTTTTCATTGACATTAACAATCTGGTAAAGTTTGGTAAAGATCAGATGAAGGCTCTATCGTCTTAACAAGACAAAAGTTAACGATGGACGGACGACGGACAACTCGGCATCCCATAAGCTCTGCTGGCCTTTGGCCAGTAGAGCTAAAAATAACTATCTATTCTGAAATAATCAAGAATAGGGAAAATATAGAAACTGAGCTAAACACAAATGTTTATCATTCCGAGCTTTAACTGAGGAAAGACCATTCCCATACTGTGATATCTTTGTCAAGTTTTGGCTAAAGCAGCTTGACAAAACAGATTAATAAGACCCAAAAAAACTTTGTACAAAATAGTGTAATACATGTATCATGTAAACAGAGGAGGTGTCTTTGTTTCCCTCCTGAAGTTCTGATATATCCATATTTTGATTAAAACTGAATTACAAAAACGTTTATAAATATTCCATGATTGTTAAGTACAAACCTTGGCAGCCTTCACAGTGGAGTCCTCCCTGTTCTGTAAAGCCCCTGGTCCCAAGGTCGGCAGGGTGGTTTGCATCACCGTCACCCGGCCTCCAGTACCAGACTGAAATGGTAGGGGAAGATTTTAAATGCTTGTCATGCATAATAAATGTCTTGTTGTTGGTTGAGACAAACCACCAATTTTGGTCAATGAAACCAGGGAGTAAGTATACAGGGAGAAGAAACGGGTTCATAAACGCTCTAGTTTATCGATTTATGTTGTAGCGCTAGGACGCCGCCATTTACTATTTTATCGATACAGGTAAATCGATCGTAAGCGAGTTACATTTGAAAAGTTAAAATTTCAGCCAACATCTCAAATTAGGCAGTTTTTACAGCCTCCTTTTTACGGCTTTCTGTTACAATCAACATCGCAAAATTACCTTCTTGACAAAGATAAATATGTCTACTATTCACTTTTTGTTATTATTAATGCCTAATATAACCCATACTTCGTATCTCGTTTGCAATAGCTCCACACCATTTTTAATTTGAAAAATTAAATTTTCAGCTGATATCTCAAAAGGCACATTTCCATCACCTCTTTTTAGGCTTTGTCTAATAATCACCACCATGAAATTACCTTCTTGACAAATATAAATATGTCTACTATTCACTTATGTTATTATTAATGCCTAAATAACTTGTAGTCTCGTATCTCGTTTGCAACAGCTATACACTGTCACCATTTTTTATCTGGCACAGTGGCGCCATCTTTGTTACACAGAACCGTCTGGTAAAATGTGCCTTTATACATGCAAACAAATACACGCTCTGTATCAGAGGACACAATGTGAATAAATAATATTATGTTTACATTTCGCACCTTTATTGAGTTTTTAAGTGTAATAATTTATAAGAATTTGCTGTTTTTCACACACGCGCGAAACAATCGGAAGTAGTCATTTTCACGCAGTAGTGAAACACACGCGCGACAACATAAAACGGCAAAACGATCTGTTTCTTCTCCCTGTATACTTACTCCCTGATGAAACTGCAGTCCTTTTTTTTCTTGTAAAAAAATTAACGGAAAATCACCTAGAGTAAAACATATAAACACAAAAACATGTAATCAAGATATTTCATTCACAGCCACACCTAATTACACTTGAATTATCAGTTTAAAGCTTTAAGATGAAAGTTAAGGTTTCACAAGACCTGTGCATATTGAGCTATTTTGTATAAAAACAAATATGTTACTTATGACACCAGGCTCAAGTGCGCAGTATCAGATCTAACAATTTATAAATTTAATAAAAAATAAATTCTGTTTTTGGTTTATTGATTTTTATGGGACATTTGGCAATCTCGTTTATGTTTTTATGCAAAATTTGTCGGAAAAAATGAATCATTGGAAAAAATGAATCTTTGGAATCTTTTCCATGTTATTACAATAAACGTTAATGCTGGTCGAGGTTCTATAATCACTTTAATTCATTATGAAACAACAAATTCAAACTCAACACACGTTATTGCTGTACGTTAGGTACTTACTGTCATTTTGAAGGCAGCCTGGAGGGCGGCCCCGAGGGCACTGTGGGTCTCCATGTTGCCCTCGAACATTGAGGGCAGCTGACTGAGGAGATCAATCACCAGGTTCTTACTGCCATTCAGGTTGACTAGTAAATCGTCGGGGCTCGGCAAGAAAATGTCTAAAAACAGAGTGGTTTAGCATCAAAAGTACTCTTATTTTCAGGTATGGTATAATGCATCAGGTGAAAGTTTTGGGAATAATACATCAAAAGTAAATGATTTTAACTATTTTTTCTTGTTTACAGTGACTTTGTAATGATACTGTAAACACTCATATTTAAGCTGTAGTGGAGTGGTCACTATTGTTCTATAAGTATATATGTATCTTATTTAAAACATCTAGCATAATTATGAAGACACTTTGCATAAGTCAGAGATCACAGATGCATTTATTTTATGTTTAGTTCAAATTAACCCAGATATGAACTTATGTATGCTACAATATCAGTTTACATATTTACAGGATGTGACTTACAGGTACTATAAACGCGAGATAAAAATATTTTAAAACTATTAGACGTCCCCTACATACCGTCAACTTCAGAGACTGTGAGCATCTGTGGTTGAGACAAGCCCTCTGCCAAGTTGAAGAAGTGAATTGCGCTATCATACGCAATAAATCCAATCTGGGTCCGAGAATCTCCTGGAATCTTGTCCAACACGTCCAGTAATGTCTCACAAAAAGTGTTCAAATAGCCTGTAACAGAACATATATACAGTTAATGTAACAAAACATATATACTGTTACAGTATATGTAACAAAACATATATACAGTTAATGTAACAAAACATATATACAGTTTATGTAACAAAACATATATACAGTTTATGAAACAAAACATATATACAGTTAATGTAACAAAACATATATACAGTTTATGAAACAAAACATATATACAGTTTATGTAACTAAACATATAGACAGTTTATGTAACAAAACATATATACAGTTTATGTAACAAAACATATATACAGTTTATGTAACAAAACATATACAGTTTATGCAACTAAACATATATACAGTTTATGAAACAAAACATATATACAGTTAATGTAACAAAACATATATACAGTTTATGTAACAAAACATATAGACAGTTTATGAAACAATACATATATACAGTTTACGGAACAAAACATATAGACAGTTTACGTAACAAAACATATATACAGTTTATGTAACAAAACATATATACAGTTAATGTAACTAAACATATATACAGTTTATGTAACAAAACATATAGACAGTAACAAAACATATAGACAGTTTATGTAACAAAACATATAGACAGGTTATGTAACAAAACATATAGACAGTTTATGAAACAAAACATATACAGTTTATGAAACAAAACATATATACAGTTAATGTAACAAAACATATATACAGTTAATGTAACAAAACATATATACAGTTTATGAAACATTACATATATACAGTTTATGTAACAAAACATATAGACAGTAACAAAACATATAGACAGTTTATGTAACAAAACATATAGACAGTTTATGTAACAAAACATATATACAGTTAATGTAATATATACAGTTTATGTAACTAAACATATATACAGTTTATGTAACAAAACATATAGACAGTTTATGTAACAAAACATATATACAGTTTATGAAACAAAACATATAGACAGTTTATGTAACAAAACATATATACAGTTTATGAAACAAAACATATAGACAGTTTATGTAACAAAACATATAGACAGTTTATGTAACAAAACATATAGACAGTAACAAAACATATAGACAGTTTATGTAACAAAACATACAGACAGTTTATATAACAAAACATATATACAGTTAATGTAACAAAACATATATACAGTTTATGTAACTAAACATATATACAGTTTATGTAACAAAACATATAGACAGTTTATGTAACAAAACATATAGACAGTTTATGTAACAAAACATATATACAGTTTATGAAACAAAACATATACAGTTTATGAAACAAAACATATATACAGTTAATGTAACAAAACATATATACAGTTAATGTAGCAAAACATATATACAGTTTATGAAACATTACATATATACAGTTTATGTAACAAAACATATAGACAGTAACAAAACATATAGACAGTTTATGTAACAAAACATATAGACAGTTTATGTAACAAAACATATAGACAGTTTATGTAACAAAACATATATACAGTTAATGTAATATATACAGTTTATGTAACTAAACATATATACAGTTTATGAAACAAAACATATAGACAGTTTATGTAACAAAACATATATACAGTTTATGAAACAAAACATATAGACAGTTTATGAAACAAAACATATATACAGTTTATGAAACAAAACATATAGACAGTTTATGAAACAAAACATATAGACAGTTTACGTAATCTACGTGTCCTTTAATACGGGTAGAAAAATATTAAACCTTAGAACTAACTAGAAATGGTCCAGGGGATATTGATGCCCTGCAGAAGGCATCTGTTTGTTTTTTTAGACTTTAGTTACAGCAGACATATGTAATTGGATGATACCGGTAGTTTTAAAGGGTGTAGAGATATCCGAGAGTAGGAAGCTGAGCTGTTGAAAAATGCTAACATAAATTAAAGGTAAAATGTCAAGGTTGACCAAATTTTGGTTTGGATATGTAGATGAATTTGTGTTTGAAGTTGAAGAGTGAAAGTCTATCCATGAGATATTGAAACAATATCACTGAACTGTAAAAAGTAGATGTTTGACACAAATCCTGTTCTGTGATTGTGTTGGACTAATTACTTGTACATTGAATATTTTCACGTGATATGAAACAAATTCTTCTTATGAACCTTATAAACGTCACATTTGTTTTCGATGCAATATATCCTATGTTGTGGTTGCATTGGACTATAACATCCTAGACAAGTTGTTTAAAGAGTTGTTGACATTTTTGATGAACGCCGAAGTGAAGACCAAGTCAAGTTGTCTGCAAGCAGGCTCGACAAAAATAAATCTTTGCAATAACATTTATAAATGAGCTCACCTGTTTCCACTGCATTGAATGACACATCAATAAGGTACAGATAAACAGCAGGCTGGGGTGGACGTAGCTGAAATGTACATCAATATATAGGTCTGTGAATATAAAAGTTAAACATTTAAGTCTTACATAATACTATTACTATATATACTTCAACCAACCGTAATAGGAATAAGCCCGTAACAGTATTCTCTAAGTCATGGAGACGGTGTAGATACTTAGAGTACTGAATAGTTATATCAAGCACCTAGTCAGCATGACAATTTGCATGTAGACGGTGTAGATACTTAGAGTATTGCCTAGATATAACAAGCACCTAGTCAGCATGATGATTTGCATGGAGACGGTGTAGATACTTAGAGTATTACCTAGTTATATCAAGCACCTTGTCAGCATGACAATTTGCATGGAGACGGTGTAGATACTTAGAGTATTACCTAGTTATATCAAGCACCTTGTCAGCATGACAATTTGCATGGAGACGGTGTAGATACTTAGAGTATTACCTAGTTATATCAAGCACCTAGTCAGCATGACAATTTGCATGGAGACGGTGTAGATACTTAGAGTATTACCTAGTTATATCAAGCACCTAGTCAGCATGACAATTTGCATGGAGACGGTGTAGATACTTAGAGTATTACCTAGTTATATCAAGCACCTAGTCAGCATGACAATTTGCATGGAGACGGTGTAGATACTTAGAGTATTACCTAGTTATATCAAGCACCTAGTCAGCATGACAATTTGCATGGAGACGGTGTAGATACTTAGAGTATTACCTAGTTATATCAAGCACCTAGTCAGCATGACAATTTGCATGGAGACGGTGTAGATACTTAGAGTATTACCTAGTTATATCAAGCACCTAGTCAGCATGACAATTTGCATGGAGACGGTGTAGATACTTAGAGTATTACCTAGTTATATCAAGCACCTAGTCAGCATGATGATTTGCATAGAGACGGTGTAGATACTTAGAGTATTGCCTAGTTATATCAAGCACCTAGTCAGCATGACAATTTGCATGGAGACGGTGTAGATACTTAGAGTATTGCCTAGTTATATCAAGCACCTAGTCAGCATGACAATTTGCATGGAGACGGTGTAGATACTTAGAGTATTGCCTAGTTATATCAAGCACCTAGTCAGCATGACAATTTGCATAGAGACGGTGTAGATACTTAGAGTATTACATAGTTATATCAAGCACCTAGTCAGCATGACAATTTGCATGGAGACGGTGTAGATACTTAGAGTATTACCTAGTTATATCAAGCACCTTGTCAGCATGACAATTTGCATGGAGACGGTGTAGATACTTAGAGTATTACCTAGTTATATCAAGCACCTAGTCAGCATGATGATTTGCATAGAGACGGTGTAGATACTTAGAGTATTGCCTAGTTATATCAAGCACCTAGTCATGATGATAAATTGGTCTGTTTTGCCTATTTCTATCAAACACCTAGTGAGGGGGAGGATTAGATTTTGATGGAGACACCTGCACCCACAATTGCTGAATATTGCTGCATGCAATTAGAACATTTTTGTTTATTATTGCACATTTTATTATAACAAGGAATACATGGATCCTAACATACACTCTGAGGGGGCTATCAAATTAAACAATGTCACGGTAAGTGACAAGTGCCCCAAAAATGTATTTTGACCTTTGACCTCAAAGTGTAACCTTGGCCTTTCGAGGTATGGACCTGATTCTTGCATGCGACGTATCTTCTCATTGTGATTAACATTTATGTAAAGTTTCATGCAATACCCATCAGTATTTTCAAAGTTATGGCTGAAACATGATTGTTGCAGACAGATGGACGAATGGACAAAAGAACGAATGAACAGTGCGATTACTATTTGCCTCTCCTTTGGGGCATAAGTGGGAACTGGAACTCAATATATTTTTGGATACGACAATAACCTCTCAAATAATTTGAAAACTTACCATATACTCTGATGGAGCTATAAACTCTATTGTTGCTGATCTGACCTCGGGGCGTCGTTGTGGGTCTCCATACGTCTTAGTGACCGGATCAAAGGAAAACTCATCCGGTACTGAAATCAATGTTTGAAAAATGTTTAAAGAAAGAGTATGTTAATTAAAATGTAAAATGAAACAGACATATTGTCTGAGTGGCATAACATCGCACATACTGGTCGAGATATTTCAGGTTTTGAGTAGTTAATAGTTATGGCGACCACCTTAGATGTCGCACTGACCTAATCTGTACAACTTCGAAAGCTGTACTGAGTAAGGGTCATACACGTACAATTTGGTCAAAATAAGCATGGTCTCAGAGGAGATGTCTTATAAGCAATTGTTGATAGCAGATGACAGACAAAAATTAATCGTAACTCTCTTGAGCCTTTGGCTCCCGTAAACTAAAAAGTCGCATAGCGTCTAACCGGAGGGTAAATTTCAGATGGGTTGTTTCAATTTACACCTGGGGACATGGGTAATTTAATGCAAATATTATAAACAAATACTCGACACGAAGTCTATTACAGTCAGTGCTTTTTTCGAGGAAACTGGGAAAAGGCCTCGGCCTACTGATTTTGGGTAAAAGAATCATGAGACCGTCAGGATGGGGAAAAAAGGGCAAGACTTTCACTATTTAGGGGAATGATTTTCAAGGGAAAACTTTCATTAAAATGTATGTTTTAGGTATAATTTCAATCAAGTAGTGACTTGACGTTTATTTTAACATACAAACAATGGAACGTCTGCCACTTTTATTAACACTGTGATCTTTTTCTCCAAAATTGGAAAATTATAGAGGTTTTTGCAAATGCGAAGAGGCCCAATTTCGTCCCTAGTTAAACTTGAACTTTCACTGAAGGTGATGAATACCCCCGCTTTTTTGCTCTAGCCGAAGATGGGCAAAATCAAGAATAATAAATGTCTAAAATATCTGTTAATGTGAAAGAAATTCTAATTAAAACAAAGGTCCATAATTCTGTAAAAAAAACTTCAGAATCAAAAAACCATTAATGCAGACACACATCATATCATCATGTGTGAACTGTATGTCAGGTGTAATAACAATCCATGAAAAGTGTTAAAGTGAATTGAATTGGGGTTTTAAGGTGCACCTACACATAAAAAGTTATATAGCGCCTAACAGGAATGAACATGCCAGGCTCATCCTCCATGTACATCGAGATAAAATATGGAGAATGGGTCTAGAACCTTCTCACCCTGAACTGCAGAGTTGCTGCAAATTCTATTGTAGACACTCCATTTACGCTGAAGCCATGTTTATTGTTTTTCTGCCACTGCTCCAGTGATGCAAGCGAGATGGCACCTGAAACAATGCAGTGGTCATGATGAAGACCTTTAATGACCATGAACAAAAAATGACAAAATGAACATGAATTTGGGGGTTCTACCCCTCTGCCTCCCCTCAAACGGGATCTGCAGTGGCCCTGTTCTTTGCCCCCAAACCGAAGTTCATTATGGAGTGAAAAACTCTAAGACAAATAAAGGGCCATGATTCTGTAATACATTAGGCATCAACAATTTGTGACGTAGAGGGACATAAGGTAATCAGTTGTTATATGTACATGAAGTTTGGGAACAGTCAATTCGAAATGTTTGAGTAAAAATGCAATAACAGGTCATTATACAATATTAGAGTGAAAAATTATAAGTCAAACAAAGGGCCATAATTCTATAATAAATTAGGCAATCAATGATGGGTGATGTACAGGGACATAAGGTAATCAGTTGTTATGTGTAAATGATGTTTGGGAACAATTAATTTGAAAATGGTTGAGAAAAAATATGTTAACAGGTCATTATACAATATTAAAGTGGAAAATTCTAAGTTAACAGATTTATTTTCCGAAGAATTGCTATTGTGTGAAACCGCTAGTGCGAGGACTGATAGCACGAGTTGTAAATAAGCTTGACCGAAATGTATCCGCTGTACGAACAAATTATATGTAGAGAGTTGTTTTGTTTTCTTTCTTCTTCTTTCTTTTTCTGATGATTTTCCCCTCTGTATTAGTTATGCTATATACTATTCGAAATTATTTGTTTACAATAGTAGGTGTAAGTGCTCTTTTGTAGCTTTACTCCATGATAGTATTATACATGCTCTTCTCAATGTAATGTAACCGCCTCATTGTAATAGGCGATGAACATTGTATGATGTTTATGCTGAATAAAATAATTGAATTGAATTGAATTAAAGTGGAAAATTCTAAGTCAAACAAAGGGTCGTAATTCTGTAATAAATTAGGCAATCAATGATGGGTGATGTACAGAGACATAAGGTAATCAGTTGTTATGTGTAATTGATATTTGGGAACAATTAATTTGAAAATGGTTGAGAAAAAATATGTTAACAGGTCATTATACAATATTAAAGTGGAAAATTCTAAGTCAAACAAAGGGTCGTAATTCTGTTATAAATTAGGCAATCAATGATGGATGATGTAGAAGGAAATAAGTTCATCAGTTATTATGAGTACATGAAGTTTGGGAACAATCCACTCAAAAGTGTTTGAGATATATGCAAGTATTAAAAATGTGTTACACGACAGGACAAAAATGTGCAACGGGACGCCACATTGGGGACAACGCGATTCCTATATCGCCCCCACTTCACTTTGTGAAAGCGGGAGTATAATAAGTAAAAAAGGCCCTGGTGGTGGACATACACTAACATTTTAAGCGTTGGCCTATACTTACATTCATTAACCCTGTAGCACAAGTTACACTTCCATCTGCGACTGTCAGCGAAGTAGACAAATGGATTGATGTAGGTCCGGCATGACCGGCACCTCACTATCACGCTCGACTGTATCACAGGCAGTTGCTGCAATATATAACCAGTAAGATATGACATGACCAGCACCTCACTATCAAACTCGACTGTATCACAGGCAGTTGCTGCAAAATATAACCAGTAAGCTATGACACGACCGGCACCTCACTATCACACTCGACTGTATCACAGGCAGTTGCTGCAATATATAACCAGTAAGATACGACATGACCGGCACCTCAAAATCACACTCGACTGTATCACAGGCAGTTGCTGCAATATATAACCAGTAAGATACGACATGACCGGCACCTCACTATCAAACTCGACTGTATCACAGGCAGTTGCTGCAATATATAACCAGTAAGATACGACATGACCGGCACCTCACTATCACACTCGACTGTATCACAGGCAGTTGCTGCAATATATAACCAGTAAGATACAACATGACCGGCACCTCACTATCACACTCGACTGTATCACAGGCAGTTGCTGCAATATATAACCAGTAAGAAATGATAGTTGATATATTGTAAGCTAAACAAGAGGCCAAAGAGCACCTGGGCGTGAGGACAATCTACGTATGGCTGTCATCCATGTAACAACTACCAGGAAGTGATGTATGAATTCACTCTCCTTTAAAACTAAATTTTGGTCTTATGGTCCACTACTCTAAAGTTCTATTGGACAATGACAGTTTTATCCTGATTTCTTAAGCAGTTAAAAAGATATGGTCCAGACATAAAAGTTGCATGACCTTGACCTTAAACTCAAAACCCAAATATGGTACTTATTATACATAAACACAAAAAGTTTCATCATGTAGCCTACAAAACTTTAGATTCTTTGAAATGAACCCTAAAACTATATAACCTTGACCCATGACCTTGTGACCATGAGTATGGTGTGTAACACTCCATCTATGTCAGACACAAACATACAGTAAGTTTCACCCCATTATCTGAAGCGGTTTAGGAGTTATGGACCAAACATGAAAATGTCCCGACATTGACCCACAACTTGACCACGAACATAGGGCTCCAACTTTCCATCTATTGACAATACATTTTAATACACATAAAGTCTAACACCACTATCTGAAGCAGTTTTGAAATTCAGGACTAAACGAACATTTTACTTAATCAAGGGCAATAACTCATCCAAAATCGTATTTTAACATTCCAGTCGAACTTAGTGAAGTCGTCGTGTTCAAAAACTGAAATTCTAATATTGTTCAATAAACAAGGACAATGATGCTGACACACAAGGGTCCAGTATGCTCGTTGTTGAACTTTTCTGAGGTCTTATTTAAATAAGACCCAGTTTAATCAAGTTATCAGGTTCACAAGATGAAGTTTGCCTATTTTCAATTATCAACGGCAATAACTCTAACATACACATCAATATTTCTCTTTGTTGAGCTATCTCATATATTATGCAAACACAGATTCACATCAAATTTCACGAAAATTGAAAACCATTTATTAAAATTATTGTGTTCACAACATTTAGCAAACAGAAAATGACGGACAATCGAACATCACGCAAGTGTGCATGATTTTGACCTATGGCCTGTCGAGTTCAAAATAGTACTTTTAGATTAATCTGATTTTAACTCTTAGTTGATCAGTAAAGAAACGTTCAAATTACTTATATTTTTTTTTGAACATTTAAAAACAAGTAATGAAACTATTCAAAAATGAGTTTTATTGTTCAAGATGTTATTTTTTCAATATGTCAACTGAAATAACAATAATTATGTGGTTGTCAAGGGAGATATTAGTACCATTTTATAATGCTTTTGGTGCGGCCCGACTGGGGATTAAACCCACAACTTGGGTCCATGGAGGACGCCCTACCACTTAGCCAGCGCCGCCATTAATTTTACTTACAGATAAATCCTTGAATGGGTGTATGAGTATGCCGAGTGGCAACCTTGCTTTATTCAGTAGCCCCGACGTCTGTGGTATTGCATTCAACGTGCAGCGGAACACACTGAAAATAAGGAAATCTTCATTTAACTTCATGCAACACTTACAGTGTGTGTCGCACCAGTACTACGACTACACACAGGTGTCACTGTAGTGTAATGGTTAAGGCATCAGTACATACAGCGACTACATACAGGTGTCGCTGCAGTGTAATGGTAAGGCATCAGTACATACAGCGACTACATACAGGTGCTGCTGCAGTGTAATGGTAAGGCATCAGTACATACAGCGACTACATACAGGTGCCGCTGCAGTGTAATGGTAAGGCATCAGTACATACAGCGACTACATACAGGTGTCGCTGCAGTGTAATGGTAAGGCATCAGTACATACAGCGACTACATACAGGTGCTGCTGCAGTGTAATGGTAAGGCATCAGTACATACAGCGACTACATACAGGTGCCGCTGCAGTGTAATGGTAAGGCATCAGTACATACAGCGACTACATACAGGTGCCACTGTAGTGTAATGGTAAGGCATCAGTACATACAGCGACTACATACAGGTGCTGCTGCAGTGTAATGGTAAGGCATCAGTACATACAGCGACTACATACAGGTGTTGCTGCAGTGTAATGGTAAGGCATCAGTACATACAGTGACTACATACAGGTGTCGCTGCAGTGTAATGGTAAGGCATCAGTACATACAGCGACTACATACAGGTGTCGCTGTAGTGTGTCGCTGTAGTGTAATGGTAAGGCATCAGTACATACAGCGACTACATACAGGTGTCACTGTAGTGTAATGGTAAGGCATCAGTACATACAGTGACTACATAGAGGAGGCATCAGTACATGTACATACAGCGACTACATACAGGTGTCGCTGTAGTGTAATGGTAAGGCATCAGTACATACAGCGACTACATACAGGTGCTGCTGCAGTGTATACAGGTGCCGCTGCAGTTTAATGGTAAGCTGCCTGTTTAGTAATCCTGCTTTCTATCCGAGTCAGGACCTAATTTGGATGAATTCTCGAAATAATTGATAAAAGTTTCACACCTGTCCTGTCACCACTCCTTCAAATGTGCCTTAAAACTGAGGTTTGCTCGCTAAAATACCCAGTACATTACAATGGGGATAAATAAACACAAACAACATGCAGTGACAGCTTCGACTGCGCACATTTAATGTTACCTGCCATTACATTGGTTGTGTTCTAACATTATGTGGTCCGAGTATTATCTTTCATACCCCATTTAACCCCTTCT
Source organism: Cyrtodaria siliqua (assembly GCA_037043455.1). NCBI lineage: Eukaryota > Metazoa > Mollusca > Bivalvia > Adapedonta > Hiatellidae > Cyrtodaria > Cyrtodaria siliqua. The sequence continues at coordinate 40,877 of JAWPHD010003795.1, forward strand.
CCAAGAAGCGAAAATGAGGTTGGCTGGGGTTTGAAATAAAACCTTAATTTCTGCTTTAAAAGTTTACATACTGTAAAATTAAAACATTTAATACGTAATTTTAAACAGGTTATCACATTCTTTTTCCAATAAAAACGTGTTTTGTCGAAATATCCGTTATACAATCCTGCTAATATAAGATTTCCCATCGCTTTCTGGAATTAAGGCGGGACCACATAATGACAAGAGGCTGTCTTCCAATCCTTTTTCTTACTTGTGTTTTTTGTTACCTGATGTTAATATGCTAGAACCATCACTGAAGGTGATGAATACCCCCCTCTTTGTTGATATAGACAATGATAATGGACAAAATCAAGACTAATAAATGTCTAAAATATCTGTTAATTCTTTAACGTGATAAAAGTAAAACAAATATCCATAATTCTGTGCAACGGGACAAAATGTTACGGACAGCGTTATTCCTATATAGCCCCCATTTCACTTTGTGAAAGCCGGGGAACAATGAAATATAATATATTCGACATATTTCTAAAATAAGTTGACATTTATTTCTGGCACCAAGATGGCACATCTAACAGGATTGACAGTCAGTTGGTACTTACTCCAGACTACAGTTGGTACTTACTCGGGACTACAGTTGGTACTTACTCGGGACTACAGTTGGTACTTACTCCGGACTACAGTTGGTACTTACTCGGGACTGCAGTTGGTACTTACTCCGGACTACAGTTGGTACTTACTCCAGACTGCAGTTGGTACTTACTCGGGACTGCAGTTGGTACTTACTCCGGACTACAGTTGGTACTTACTCCGGACTGCAGTTGGTACTTACTCGGGACTGCAGTTGGTACTTACTCCAGACTGCAGTTGGTACTTACTCAGGACTGCAGTTGGTACTTTATCCGGACTGCAGTTGGTACTTACTCCGGACTGCATTTGGTACTTACTCCGGACTGCAGTTGGTACTTACTCCGGACTACAGTTGGTACTTACTCCAGACTACAGTTGGTACTTACTCCGGACTACAGTTGGTACTTACTCCGGACTACAGTTGGTACTTACTCCGGACTACAGTTGGTACTTACTCCGGACTACAGTTGGTACTTACTCCGGACTACAGTTGGTACTTACTCCGGACTACAGTTGGTACTTACTCCGGACTACAGTTGATGTTCTTGTAATCATTTGGTACGACAGGTTTGGGGGTCTCCACACCATCAGGAGGTATAAGTCGCTTTTCTTGTAACAGATTTAAGTGGCCAACCTGAACAACAAAACATTTTCAGCAAATTATTTTTAATCAACCATGAAAAACTATACTACAAAATAAACACGGATTAAATTGCATTAATAAACTTTGTATCTGTGAATTAATCCTTAAAATCCTTAAAATCAAATTCTGCAAACAATGCATGAACAAATGTGAGAAATATAAATACAAATTTGATGACAAGCTTGTATGTTCTAGATAATGCACAGTGTATTTTATATTTTGCAGTCGGAATATGCAGTGAGACTCTATTTTAAACATAATCTCAAATCGTGTTCCTACTGAATCTTGTTTTTATTGAACTTGTTATAAGCTTGTTTTGAATCAATTTGCTTAATAATTTGTTTAATATAATCAACTTGAAGATGCTCTGTACTTACCACCTGCATGTTGCTGAAGTTCGATGCCATCGAGTTCACACCAGTGTTAGGTGTAGGGTATGAATTGACAAACTGCCCTATGCTCTTGCCCTGATTTTGGTTGTTCTGACTGAATTGTTGACCTGCTGGTCCAGTGTTCGAGCTTGGTTGCTGACTTTGACCAAATGGCTGTTGTCCAAATCCAGGTTGGGGTTGGTATGGAGTGGATTGGTTGACTGGGGGTGGTGGTGGAAATCCTGGTTGCTGATTTGTAGAAATGGGAGGTGGTGGTAATCCTGGTTGCTGATTGGTAGAAATGGGAGGGGGTGGAAATCCTGGTTGCTGATTGGTAGAAATGGGAGGTGGCGGAAATCCAGGCATCTGATTGGGTGAAGTGGGTTGGGGCGAGAATCCTGGTCGCTGACTGGTTGAAACTGGTTGTGGAGGAAACCCTGGTCTCTGACTGGGAGTTGACATTGGTGGAAAACCAGGTTGCTGATTGGCTGAAACTGGTGGTGGAGGAAATCCTGGCCTCTGATTGGTCATTGCACCTGAAGGAAAACCAGGCTGCTGATTGGTTGACACTGGAGGTGGAGGAAACCCTGGCCTCTGACTGGTCATTGCGCCTGAAGGAAAACCAGGCTGCTGATTAGCTGAAGCAGGAACTGGAGGAAACCCTGGCCTCTGATTGGTCATTGCACCTGGAGGAAAACCAGGTTGCTGATTGGTTACTCCTTGTGGTGGTGCAGGAAACCTTGAATTCTGATTTGCTGAGGGTCCAGGGAATCTTGGCTGACCTGTCTGATTACCACTGGTACCCATAGTTGACACTGGAGAGAAACCAGGCTGCTGTGTGGGTGTTTGTGGCCCTGACTGTCCCCCAGGTTGCCTCCACTGAATTGGTGGGCTGGCTGGCATCCCCAATTGACTCACTTGTGATATCGATGGCTGTTTTTCTACATAAGAAAAAGTAACATTGACTGTAAACTTAGGTTTGTATATCCTATGTATATATATCTTGTATATCGTAACTGATTTTAAAATGGCCTGTAAAACGTATTAGCAAAACTGATAATAAAACTAGAAGGACACGGATCCCCCACTGAAAACAATCGGTGTAAAACATAAAATTTGACGATAAAGGGGCCGTAACTCTAGTAATACTGGGTCAATTTTGACGCAGAATCAATATGCACATTTTGATATCATACATGTAGGTAAGCATCCTGTAAAGTTTGAAAAGAAACTGAGGAAAACTGTGGAAGGAGATAGTAGTGTTGTTCCGATTAATCGATTGAAATTTTTCATGATCGACTTTACTCGGTTGTTGCAAATTATGGCTTATTTCCTTCTCTTGTACTAAAATATACAAGAAAATGAAATGAGTTATAATTTTGCAGCAAGTAATCACATATTTATAGTGGGTATCAGAACTTATTTTTTAACCCTTTCGCTGCCGATGGCGACTTTTGTCGACTGCTAGGCAGACTGCCGAAGGCGAATTTTGTCGCCCTAGTATGTCAAATGTTTTGTACTATCCATATGACACTGTTTTTCTAACAACGACACCGGGAATTCCCCCGATTTCAAAATGAGGTTCTTTGTCTGCAAGAAACTAATTTTAATATACTGAAAGGATAAAGAAACGCAGGGTAAACTTTGAAGATGATTCTAGGTAAGATGTCGAGTATAATGTTCAATATTTTTAAGTAAGAATGAAGATTAATGCATGCAGAACAAACTTCAAAAACAATGATTTGTGTCTGGTAAGTGATTTAGGAGTAATTGAAGGGAATTGAAGGGGACCCCCTGTAATGTGAAATCGAAATGGACTGATGCTGGGAACTGGCATAATGTGTATGTAAAAACGTAAAGGACAAATTGTATAGGGATTTCGAGACACAAAATGGCTTCCTCAAAAAAGGGGCCAACGTTTACAGGAGCGCAAGTTCTGCAAATGATTTGCTACGACAGCAACGGTGGCGATTTTGAAACAGATTCTGACGAAGAAATGAGTGATATTTTCTTTTGATATTTTCATATATTCACCTAATTAAACTGATATAAATGATAAAATTATGATTTTTTTTTTTTTTTAATATATAATTAAATTATATAATGCTTTGAAGTAGACATTTTTTTTTTGATATATTATTGAAGTGTATGTATATATCTAGATGTCCTGTTCAAATTTGAAGTTGATATGTCTTTAAATGGCGAAGTTATGGCCGTTTTCCCAATTACACCCAATTACCAGGAATCTCTGTAAAAATATTTGGCACTGGGGAGTACATTTGCCTATTAATTTGGCAGCGAAAGAGTTAATATATATGTTGGTCAGTTTCACTCAGTTCATTTACTGCCAGAACATACTTGAAATGTGATTGTTTTGTTCATTATAGTCTGAAAAAGGCTATCCACTTGTCTTTTATAGCAGCCATGTTTAATCGATAAATGATCGATCATCAGTCGGTAATTAATACTGGGTCGATTTTAATGCCGAAACAATATGCACATCTTAACATCATAGGTAAGCATCCTGCGAAGTTTGGAAGCAATCGTTTGAAAAGTGTGGGAGTGAATAGACACACAAGATATTTTGACGTAAAATTTGAGGAAAAAGGGGACATAACTCCCGTAATAATGGGTCGATTTTGACGCCAAAACGATACGCACATCTTGACATCATAGGTAATCATCCTGTAAAGTACTGAAGCAATCGGTTGAAAAGTGTGGGAGGAGATAGACGCACAAGATATTTTCACGTAAAATTAAAGGTGCCATAATTCCGGTAATACTAGGTCGATTTTGACGCCAAAATGATATGCACATCTTGACATCCTAGGTAATCATCCTGTAAAGTTTGAAAGCAATCGGTTGAAAAGTGTGGGAGGAGATAGACACACAAGATATTTTGACGTAAAATTTGAGGAAAAAGGGGCCATAACACACGTAAAACTGGGTCGATTTTTTTAATATGCACATCTTGACATCATAGGTAAGCATCCTATAAAGTATTGAAGCAATCGGTTGAAAAGTGTGGGAGGAGATAGACGCACAAGATATTTTCACGTAAAATTAAAGGGGCCATAATTCCGGTAATACTAGGTCGATTTTGATGCCAAAATGATATGCACATCTTGACATCCTAGGTAATAATCCTGTAAAGTTTGGAAGCAATCGGTTGCAAAGTGTGGGAGGAGATAGACACACGATATTTTGACGTAAAATTTGAGGAAAAAAGGGCCATAACACCCGTAATACTGGGTCGATATTTTTTTAATATGCACATCTTGACATCATAGGTAATCATCCTGTAAAGTATTGAAGCAATCAGTTGAAAAGTGTGGGAGGAGATAGACGCACAAGATATTTTCACGTAAAATTAAAGGGGCCATAATTCCAGTAATACTAGGTCGATTTTGACGCCGAAATGCGAAATAATATGCACATCTTGACATCCTAGGTAATCATCCTGTAAAGTTTGGAAGCAATCGGTTGAAAAGTGTGGGAGTGAGTAGAAACACAAGATATTTTGACGTAAAATTTGAGGAAAAAGGGGCCATAACACCCGTAATACTGGGTCGATTTTTTTTAATATGCACATCTTGACCTCATAGGTAAGCATCCTGTAAAGTTTCGAAGCAATCGGTTGAAAAGTGTGGGAGGAGATAGACGCACAAGATATTTTCACATAAAATTTAACGAAAAATGGACCATAACTCCGGGAATACTGGGTAGATTGTGACGCCGAAACAATATACACAGGTAAGCATCCTGTAAAGTGAAGCAATCAGCTAAAAAGTATGGGAGGAGATAAACACACGAACTTTTCGGGACAGACGGAAAGACGGACGTACAGACATGGCTAACGCTTTATGCCCCCTCACCATTAGGTGGTGGGGGCATAATAAAAAATACAAAGTTCTCATACGGTATTATATACAATTATTTCAAAATACACAATATGTATATAATAATATAGTTTCATTAATTGGCTTATAAAAAATGTATTTAAATAAAGAATTACATGGCGTGCCTTTTACTATCAAGCTTATTATTCAAGTATTTTGATTAAACATGTTTAATATTACGCTGCTTAAACTATAGTGAAAAGCATCACAAGGTAATGTAGGTTTATTGACAAGCATCACAAGGTAATGTAGGTTTACTGACAAGCATCACAAGGTAATGTAGGTTTATTGACAAGCATCACAAGGTAATGTAGGTTTATTGACAAGCATCACAAGGTAATGTAGGTTTATTAAAGATTGACTTCATTACAGACATATTTGCTTGAAATCAAGTTCTCAATAAACATCAATTCTCGCCTCAGAACAGTATTTCACAAAAATCAAATCAACTGTACTTTAAACATGTAGAATGGTTCCCAAAACAAATGAACATGCATACAGTATAACGTGATTCTGCAAATCAAATGGCTAGGTGAGGTTTGTTCTGCCCACATACCTGGTGTACCTGGTGTACCGCACATACATACCTGGTGTACCGGGTGTTCCTGTAAACTGTCCCTCCAATGCATCAAAGTTCTGGGTCATTACAGCGGGGGAGTTTCCACGTGATGACTTCTCAGAAGGGGGACCTGTAAGGGGACAACATGATTTTCACAATGAAACACATAAATTTCGACTTCCAAATCTATTTAATTTGATAATATAATTGTTTTTATATGTGTTCCACATTCAAAGTTTTTCCCAAGTTTTCACCTTGTCACAGACATAATAATAAACAGATTGGAAACATCCTATCTCAACAATGAAGAAGCCACAATATTACGTGGCACCTTCTTTTCTTAATTTTCCTTCAAACTCCTCTCTCGGAAACTCATTGAGTTTGATGAGAATACATTCAAAAGATTCATAATGAATAGCAAAATGGGATTATACTAATTTATTTTGTTTTCAAAATAAGAAATTATGTAAAAAGCTGTTTAAAGTTAAACATATCACCATTTTTGGCTTTTCCTTTAAAAACCAAGTATTTTTTTTTCCTAATTGGGGAAAAATAATGTTGTTTTTTGTTTCCGTTTTGCCTTATAAACATAATTCGGAAACAAACCTTTAAAACATATTTTGTGACATATCTTTGAGAAAGTGAAACATGTGTTCATTAAATGGTTCAATATCATAAACCATATTAATTCCCATAATTCATATTGCTCGATTAACCCTGTCGCCAGTCGTAAAATACTCAAAAGGAGCAATGCGCATTTACAAAACTTCATGACGATTCATCAAGAACTGGAAGTCATGTGTACAAAACATTAGGGTACATTGTAAATGAGCACTGCATGGTAAACAATATTTATAAAGAATTCTAAAAAAATAAAAGTTTCAATTATTTACTTTTAATTACTAGTACTAAGGTAGCAAATGCAGAGTTAAAGAAGAGGTGACTCTTTACAGTGTCACATGTCCACCCACGTGGTATGTGAGGTAAGCTCCAATATGTACCAGATTAGTATTATACATGTAAAGCAGAGTGCAAAGCAAGCAAGCAATAACCATTCACCAGGGGGTAACATAAAGTTCAGGAAACTGAAATAGAGTGCCTGTTTACACTTTAAATCTGAAGCAGAATCATAGAAAAGAGGAAGATCTGGGTGAGGGGAAAAAAATGTAAGTTTTAAAAGACATTTTCTAGACATGCAGTATTTTCAAGCAAGCATCCAATGTGTTAAATGGACACACAGCAATCTTGATTAATTTTTTTAAAACTCGCAGTGTCACGTTAGTTTTTCTACATAACTTGCATTTGTTCAATCATTAATATTAATTATAAGAATAGTATAAAGCAAATTATTGTCAGGGCACAAAACCCCCTACTCCTTAAAAAATTCCTGTGGAAGACCCTGGCCCAGTAAACTTTATTCATATAGGCCAACATAGTAAAAGTGTACTGTGTTGTGAGACCTGAAAGGTCTTAGTGCATACAGTTTGTAAAAAAGTGACCTAAACGCCAAAGTTGACGGTAAAATATATAAGGTTATCTGCCCTTGCTTGGAGGTCAAGGTCACTTTCACATTTGCTTTGTCACGTTGCCATGTACCACCCAAGATACAACTATAAGCAAAGTTTGAAAGGTCTAGTGCATACAGTTTGTGAAAAAGTGACCTAAACACAAAAGTTGAACCTAAAAATTAGTAAGTTATCTGCCCTTTGCTTGGAGGGTCAAGGTCACTTCCACATTTGCTTTGTCACGTTGCCATGTACCACCCATGATACAACTATAAGCAAAGTTTGAAAGGTCTAGTGCATACAGTTTATGAGAAAAAGACCTAAACGCAAAAGTTGAACCTAAAAATTAGTAAGTTATCTGCCCTTTGCTTGGAAGGTCAAGGTCACTTCCACATTTGCTTTGTCACGTTGCGATGTACCACCCATGATACAACTATAAGCAAAGTTTGAAAGGTCTAGTGCATACAGTTTGTGAGAAAATGACCTAAACGCAAAACTTGAATGTTGCCGCCGCCGCCGGAAAAGTAACACCTATGTCTCTTTTTTTCTTCGAAAAGGCGAGACAAAAAATGAAAACTCAATCAATTTTTTTTATTTAATTACATGCAAGCAAGTCAAACTGATACTTGAAAAATAAATTAAGATGCAAATTTCAATGCTCGATAAACACTTTGAGAATGCCGTGTGTCCCTTAGGACATGTACATGTAGCAATTACAGACGATTAATGCAGTACTTATCAATTTCTTACACAGCTGAGAATTTGAAAATGTCCAACTATTGAAAAAGTATCTTTATATAGATTATCACATGTACATACATGTATAAACGCAACATTTAAGAATGTATCACATCCATTTTTTTGGTTAAATCCTGACATATTTTACCACAAAAAGCCAGATTTGCAGGGGTCAACTGAAGTGCTAGCCCAAAGCTTGTGGAAATGACCTCAGGCCAGTGGAAGTGACTTCAGGCCAGAGGAAGTGACCCCAGGCCAGTGGAAGTGACCTCAGGCCAGTGGAAGTGACTTCAGGCCAGTGGAAGTGACCTCAGGCCAGTGGAAGTGACTTCAGGCCAGTGGAAGTGACCTCAGGCCAGTGTAAGTGACCTCAGGCCAGTGGAAGTGACCTCAGGCCAGTGGAAGTGACTTCATGCCAGTGGAAGTGACTTCAGGCCAGTGGAAGTGACTTCAGGCCAGTGGAAGTGACTTCAGGCCAGTGGAAATGACTTCAGGCCAGTGGAAGTGACTTCAGGCCAGTGGATATGACCTTAGGCCAGTGGAAATGACTTCAGGCCAGTGGAAGTGACCTCAGGCCAGTGGAAATGACTTCAGGCCAGTGGAAATGACTTCAGGCCAGTGGAAAGTGGAAATGACTTCAGGCCAGTGGAAATGACCTCAGGCCAGTGGAAATGACTTCAGGCCAGTGGAAGTGACCTCAGGCCAGTGGAAGTGACTTCAGGCCAGTGGAAGTGACCTCAGGCCAGTGGAAGTGACTTCAGGCCAGTGGAAGTGACTTCAGGCCAGTGGAAGTGACCTCAGGCAAGTGGAGTTGACCTCAGGCCAGTGGAAGTGACTTCAGGCCAGTGGAAGTACCCTCAGGCCAGAGGAAGTGACTTCAGGCCAGTGGAAGTACCCTCAGGCCAGTGGAAGTGACTTCAGGCCAGTAGAAGTGACTTCAGGCCAGTAGAAGTGACTTCAGGCCAGTGGAAGTGACTTCAGGCCAGTAGAAGTGACTTCAGGCCAGTAGAAGTGACTTCAGGCCAGTAGAAGTGACTTCAGGCCAGTAGAAGTGACTTCAGGCCAGTGGAAGTGACTTCAGGCCAGAGAACATCCCAAAAAGCTACAAGTAGCCCAATGGACCAGTGACTATCATGGTAATAAATGGGAAGAGAAGTGATTTTTAACGAAGTTTACTCAATCGTATACTTTTTCATATTATATGAAGGATGATGTGCTGTACGAAAAAAACTGCAATACAACCAGATTTAGTATACAGGGATTTCATTGGTCAATTACAACCAGATTTAGTATACAGGGATTTCATTGGTCAATCCATCTTACATTTCATTGGTCAATCCATCTTACATATAACTTGATTTTCTATGAGACCATATTGGTAAATGTTTTATCTTACTCATATTTAAAATTTTCCTATAATATTTAAATCAGTTTTCCTATTTAAATCAGTTTAGACGGACAGTAAATTGTCTGATGAGCCATTGCTTTTAGATTGAAATGACCCTGCTGGCCAAGTGAAAATATTCCTTAAGTATGTCTGAAAAATATGTGATGCCTCATAACATTGGAACAATTAACGTCATTGTAAATGTCGACAACATGGAGTCGCCCCCTGAACTGTACATGAAGTCACTGAACTGTATTAGAAATGAGACAACCATGCACTTTTTTGAATCTGGGAAATTTGTTTGTTTTCTGGGCTGAAAGTAGGCTTGGTTTTTCCCCTGCCTCATCACCACAATTGGTGAACTGTAAAACCACCGGAATACCGTCTCAAATTCACCAAATAGGAACTGTAAAATCAATCTAATGCCACCCCACAAGCAATTCTGAATTGAAATATCACCTCAAATTCATCAATTTCTGAACTGTAAAACCAAATACCGTCCCAAATTGAAAATCTCAGCATGGTAATCTCATAGTCCAATATCTGTGAAGGACAAGGTCCTGGTAATTAAATAAGAATACAAAAGAAAACTACAATCTACTCAAGCCCACAGAGCCTACAGTTATCTATGTGACTGCAGATTACCACAACACCACGGCAAGCTGACCTGAGTTAGCAGGTGTGATTCTGGGGGTGAGAGCCATGCCCACCTGGTGGTCATACTGACCATGCCCATGGAACGGTACCGGTAATTCATTTGGCCGCCCTGCAGCATTAAATCCAAAAGTTTAGAAACAAGATTTATTAAAATAAAAAAATAATTAAGAAAATAAAAAGAACAAGAGGTCAATGACCTTGAAGCTCTACTGATTGATTTTGATTTCAGGAAGTAGTCGCTACAAACTTGTTTTTTGAAAATTTATTTTTAGCCGTGGTGGCCATCTTGAATTTCCGGCCTACCTGAAATTTTGCTAGGATCAATTAGACATCAAGAGCAACATTCCTGTGAAGTTTCATGAAAATCCGTCAAGTAGTTTCAGAGGAGTAGTCGCTACAAGTTTTTATTATGTAAACAAAGATGGCCGCTGACAGCCATGTTTAACATTGAATCAAAAAGATTTTTAATAAGGACCAACATCATGTCATGCTGATCATTTTAGAAAAAGTCCCATATCAATATCACTTATAGTTTTCAAGAAGTAGTCGCTACAAACATGTATTTTGAAAATGTATTTTTAGCCATGGTGGCCATCTTGAATTTCCGGTTGACCTGAAACTTTGCTAGGATCAATTAGACATCAAGAGCAACATTCCTGTGAAGTTTCATGAAAGTCCGTCAAGTAGTTTCAGAGGAGTAGTCGCTACAAGTTTTCATTATATAACTCTATGTAAACAAAGATGGCCGCTGACAGCCATGTTTAACATTGAATCAAAATGATTTTTAATAAGGACCAACATCATGTCATGCTGATCATTTTAGAAAAAGTCCCATATCAATATGATTATCACTTATAGTTTTCAAGAAGTAGTCGCTACAAACATGTATTTTGAAAATGTATTTTTAGCCATAATGTTCGACTCGGATAACCATCATGTCATGCTGATCATTTTAGAAAAGTCCCATATCAATATCACTTACAGTTTTCAAGAAGTAGTCGCTACAAACTTATTTTTTAAAAATCTATTTTTAGCTGTTGCGGCCATCTTGAATTTCTGGCCGATCTGAAATTTCGCTAGGATCAATTAAACATTAAGAGCAACATTCCTGTGAAGTTTCATGAAAATCCGTCAAGTAATTTCAGAGGAGTTGTCGCTACAAGTTTTCATTATATAACTCTATGTAAACAAAGATGGCCGCTGGCATTCATGTTTAACGTCGAATCAAAACGATTTTCGACAAGGACCAACATCATGTCATGCTGATCATTTTAGAAAAAGTCCCATATCAATATCACTTAGAGTTTTCAAGAAGTAGTCGCTACAAACTTGTTTTTTAAAAACCTATTTTTAGATTTGGCGGCCATCTTGGATTTCATATCAACATGAATTTTTGCTAGGATCAACTAGACTTCATTGGCAACATTTCTGTAAAGTTTCATGAAAATCCATTGAGTAGTTTCAGAGGAGTAGTCGCTACAAAAAAAGTTTACGGACAGACAGACGGACGACGGACACCGCACCACGACATAAGCTCTGCTGATCTCTGATCAGTAGAGCTAATAAAACACCATAAAATCAAGCGTGTTAAACATTAAAGTTCAGTATTAGGGCTTTTCCTAGGAGTGCCAAGGGTCCGAATAATGTCCCCTTTTCAATGGCAAAAAACACCCCAATATTTTGTATAGACATACCGGTAGGTATAATAGGTGTCAAATAGGTATAGTGTTGGTGTCACTTTACACCTCATTTCAATAACAGATTGTTGTTGTTACCACTCTAACAGGTTCAATTCACTATTTAAATGATAATTGTTCATAATGTACTAATTTCCTAATATTCGCAATTCGTCGATTAAAAATCCTCAATTCCATCTACATGTATGGGCTTTTTTTCCCAAAATACCCAGGAAAAGCCCCAAGCATGCTCAGCTAAACATCAAACTGAAAATTAACGAAGTCATACAAATTATTTAACTAGATAAGCAATTCTATCAATGGCACAGATAACTACTAAAATGCAAAGAATTATTGCTTTCAATACCATATTGTGAATACTCAAGTATATGATGCTCTCAAACTAGGTTGTAGGGCTTATCGGCCTCCGGACAAGTTTACAAAATAAAAATTATTATTTTGGTATCAGTGCTCCAGGTAAGACGCGTACTGCTTAAAAACGCTTATAAATCTTTTCAACAAAAATGCATTTAAGCTAAAATTAATTCAAAAACTCATTAAAATTGGCTGATAAATATTTAGAACCAATAGCTTCGAAAAATGCACAGTCATACTCAACAGATCCTTATTGAATTTTGCGGTACTGAATGGCAAATAAGTGCCTCCAGAGTCTTTACTAGTATACGTTTGCAAGAAAAAAATGGCCCTTTGTCGACTTTTTGACACAGATTAATGCCATTTAAAAAAGACAAGCAATGTTGAATGTATACATGCATGTAAGGGGAAGTGGAAATATGCAATATATTTTATGGTAATGAATAATGACTGAAGCAGGGTCCTCCCTTTACTTTGGGGGAATGGGGCCAGGGCCCTCAGGAAGGGGAATTTTGCGTTGTTTTCATATCAAAGGGGAATTTCTAAGAAACACAAATTAGTGTGTGTTTTTTTATTATTTAAGTGGTACCAAGAATTTACCATTCCAAATTGCAAATTGATTTCCTGTTTTGGAGTTAAAAAATTTCTAATATAATTTTTTTTAAGAGGGAGTTTTTCACGGGAAAAGGGGGGAAAATATATACATTTAGGGGAGGGGAATGGGGCCGAATTTCAGCCCCAAAAACGGTCAAACGACGGCCTTGTGAAGAGTACACATTTTACATCAATGCTTTGTCCAAAAGTTGTTTTTAAGAATACGCATTTGTAAATGTATATAATTACGTAATGTTTTGTTTTTTTCATGAGTACAACACGCGTTGTGCTGAAAGATTATCTGGAGCACTGTGGTACGCAACCAATTTAGCATGTTGAGTTTTCAAGTAAAATATATCATATATATTGCAGAATTTAGTGCAATAAAGAGAGATTTTGGTGGTAATAATAGATCCACAAATTCATCATTTAAACAGGTTTAACTCAGACTAAGTTTTCAAATGAGCATCTTCCGCCTTTAAGGCTCTGAGATATTGCTATAATGAAGTACATGTATTATAGTGCACTTTATAATGACAATATCACTGCATAAATAAATTTCAAACACATATTTCTATATCAACGTTTATAATACGAGCTCTACTGAAATTTAATACAGCTGATCTCATTACTTGTTACTTTAAAAAAAAACATTTTGAGAGACATTGAAGTTGTTGCTGATCAACGACACGCTGTTGGTTTGGCAAAGGTCTAAAACACATGCATATGCATACGGAACAAACTAGAGGGTGACTACAGGGCGACTGAGGTCACAAAATTGTTGTTTTATTAGCCGAGGGCGAAGTTCATGTCGCTCTGTAATTCATCACTTCGCTTTTTTTCAAACTGAAGCGCAGTGTGATAAGTCCATTTTGTGACTGCACAGTCAACTGTAATCCAGAGTGTAAGACAATCGGGGGAGTTGCTTTGTCTACAAGCATATAGTCAGCCAGGAGTTAAAAAGGAGGATCAACTAAGTTCTCGTTACATGCAATGTTCCTGGCTATGTACTCAGGAAGTTAGAAAAGAAGGTAAAGTTCATTGAGGGTCAACTGTCCATCCTGTACAATGTTCCTGGCTATATAGTCTGAGAGTTAGAAAAGAAGGTAAAGTTCACTGAGGGTCAACTGTCCATCCTGTACAATGTTCCTGGCTATATAGTCTGGGAGTTAGAAAAGAATGTAAAGTTCACTGAGGGTCAACTGTCCATCCTGTACAATGTTCCTGGCTATACGGTCTGGGAGTTAGAAAAGAAGGTAAAGTTCACTGAGGGTCAACTGTCCATCCTGTACAATGTTCCTGGCTATACAGTCTGGGAGTTAGAAAAGAAGGTAAAGTTCATGGAGGGTGAACTGTCCATCCTGTACAATGTTCCTGGCTATATAGTCTGGGAGTTAGAAAAGAATGTAAAGTTCACTGAGGGTCAACTGTCCATCCTGTACAATGTTCCTGGCTATTATAGTCTGGGAGTTAGAAAAGAAGGTAAAGTTCACAGAGGGTCAACTGTCCATCCTGTACAATGTTCCTGGCTATATAGTCTGGGAGTTAGAAAAGAAGGTAAAGTTCATTGAGGGTCAACTGTCCATCCTGTACAATGTTCCTAGCTATATAGTCTGGGAGTTAGAAAAGAAGGTAAAGTTAGAAAAGAAGGTAAAGTTCATTGAGGGTCAACTGTCCATCCTGTACAATGTTCCTGGCTATATAGTCTGGGAGTTAGAAAAGAAGGTAAAGTTCATTGAGGGTCAACTGTCCATCCTGTACAATGTTCCAGGCTATATAGTCAGGGAGTTAGAAAAGAAGGTAAAGTTCACTGAGGGTCAACTGTCCATCCTGTACAATGTTCCTGGCTATATAGTCTGGGAGTTAGAAAAGAAGGTAAAGTTCATTGAGGGTCAACTGCCCATCCTGTACAATGTTCCTGGCTATATAGTCAGCTATATTTGAACGTGTATGTACTGTATAACAACACGGCATGCAGATCAAAGGTCTTGTATCTACACCCGTTATTTATATTCTAGAGCAGTAACGCTCTCAAACTTAAAATCTTTGTCTTTTGAATGCCATTTTTAGCCATGGTGATCACATTATCCTAGGAAGTTAAACTTTACAGAACACAAACAAGACATCATCGGGAATGAACAAACAGACGACGGACAACATGCCATGAAACCATTTCAGTTTTAACATGTATATTTAAAATTTCAGCAACCCTGCAAAACAATGTACACATGCAAGCAAGCAAGAAAGATACAACACCTACATGTACAGTTATTCAATTAAGTTAAGGATCAAAATGTCTCCTGGCTATTACATGAAGGTTTTAAAGACAAACAAAAATAAAAGTCTAGTCTAGTGATCATGGTGATAGCATTTTAAAATTTTAGATGGGTCAAAAGGCAGGATTTTCTCTTTTTCGTTAAACCAGAAAAGAGTTACTGTAATACCAGTTTATTACCTCTGGACAGTTATTTCTATTTTTCCTGACTGATTGTGAGGTTTTTTAAATATATACAAAGCTAAGTCATGTGCAGTAGTATACTGTTAACGACTTAATTGGGTAAATTTCTACATATTTTTATATATAATAAACCAAGCCATTTTTACTTTAGACAACAACTTCACAATTCATCTGACAGTGCGCAAACTGTTTCGACATTTTGTTTGCCTTTCTCTAACCATGCAGTAGGAATACAATGATACCAACCTTGAGCAAATGATTGCGCCGGTACTGGTGGCTGGGACTGCAACAAACTTGGGGCTGGTAACACTCCTTGTGAAGACGCCGGTGCTCCCTGGGATACTGTGGAGGGAGGGGGCATCCTAGGTATCCCTGTCCCAGTGGGGGGACCAAATCTTGCAGACTGACCCCCTGGTCCTGGCGCAGGTGGTGGACCAAATCCCGAAGTCTGATTTACATTTTGGGGTCCTGGCCCAGGTGGTCTTCCACCAGGAAACTGCTGATTAGGTCCAGGTGCTCTGAACTGGCCTTGAGCTGGAGGAAGGCCTGGCCTCGGAGGCCGATTAAACTGATTAGACTGTTCATACTGTGGTCCAGTGTTAGGTCCATTCATAAATGTTTGACCCTGCATAGGGGGTCGAGGTCCTGAAAACTGATTAGCTGGTTGTGGCGGTCCCTGTGACACAGGTGGTGCTGAAAATCCATTCACACCTGAAGTTGTGGGAGGCATAAATAATGGCTGCCCTTGTGGTACTGGATTGGGCATGGGGCCATTATTGACTGGTGGCCCACCCTTCCACTGCATTGTTCCTGGAACCGGTGGTCTGCTTCCTTGATTCTGCATCCCTGTAAAAAGTAAACAAATAATTGCTTCTATTTTGTACAAAGATATGGGAAAATATTGTTCAAGCTTTCACTACACCTAAAAAGTTGTTAACAACTTAAAAGGGATCATTCTTAACACAGGTCAAGACAGTCAATTTTATTTAAAGTCGGCAAGACATATAAACAATCAATATGAGCTATTAATAAGCTTTAAAAACGACATGAATAACATACCTACACATAAATAACACATAAACAAGAGGGCCAAGATGGCCCTATATCGATCACCTGAGTAATTGTCCATTATCGAACTTCTTCGAAATCTTATGATCATATACAATCTGTGCAAGTTTGGTTAAGATTGTCCGAGAAATGTGGCCTCTGTTGTTTACCAACATTGATAAAAAGACACTGACAAAGTTTGGTAAAGATCAAAGACAAAATGAAGGTGTAACCTCTGGGGCATGGCCAAATGTGACACAAGGGCTACATGTAATATAGGAGAGCTGTGTGCCTTGTAGTTTCAGAAAGAGAAGATTTTTTAAGTTTTTCCCTATACAAGTCTATGTAAAACATATGACCCCTGGGGCAGAGCCAAATGTGATCCAGGGTCACCAGTTTAATAAACTTGGTAAAGGACCATAAGTGCATAGTAAATGCAAAATATTAAACCTCTGGCTCTTGCAGTTTCAGAGAAGAAGAATTTTTTAATTTTTCCCTAAACAAGTCTATGTAAAACTGTGATCGCGGGGGCTGGGCCAAATATGACCCCAGGGTCACCATTTGAACAAACTTGGTAAAGGACCATAATCTTATAGTAAATGCAAAATATTAAACATCTGGCTCTTGTACTTTCAGAGAAGAAGATTTTTAAAAAATTTCCTATATAAATCTATGTAAAACTGTGACCCCCGGGGCGGGGCCAAATTTGACTCCAGGGTCACCATTTGAACAAACTGGGTAAAGGATCATAAGCTTGTAGAAAATGCAAAATATTGAACATCTGGCTCAAGCAGTTCCAGAGAAGAAGATTGTTTAAGTTTTTCCCTATACAAGTCTATGTAAAACATGTGACCCCTGGGGTGGGGTCAAATGTAACCCTAGCGTCACCATTTGAACAAACTTGGTAGAGGACTATAAGCGTAAAGCAAATGCAAAATATTGAACATCTGGCTCAAGCAGTTTCAGAGAAGAAGATTTTTTAAGTTTTCCCCTATACAAGTCTATGTAAAACTGTGACCACCGGGGCGGGGCCAAATGTGACCCCAGGTTCACCATTTGAACAAACCTGGTAAAGGACTATAATCTTATAGTAAATGCAAAATATTAAACCTCTAGCTCTTGTAGTTTCAGAGAAGAAGATTGTTTTCACTTTTTGCCTATATAAGTCTATGTAAAACTGTGACCCCTCGGGCGGGGACAAATTTGACCCCAGGGTCACCATTTGAACAAACTTAGTAGAGGACCATAAGCTGATGCTACATGTAATACATGAGAGCTCTGTGCCTTGTGGTTTCAGAGAAGAAGATTTTTTAAAGTTTTTTCCTATATGTCTATATGAAAAAAATGCAAAATCTCAATATACAAACTTTGGATCCCCGGGGCACGGCCATTTTTGACCCCAGGGACTTTATTTGAACAAACTTGATAGTGTAGGCGTTGGCGATCATTTTAAAAGAAAAACTGTTGAAATCTGTCCTGCGGTTCTGGAGAAGAAGATTTTTAAGGTTTCGACCATATATGGCAATGGCGGCCATCTTGGATGTCGCGCTGACCTAATTTTAACAAATCTAAAAAGCATTTATCTAAGGATCATCCATGTGAAGTTTAGTCAAAATTAGCCAAGCGGTTTCTGAGGAGAAGTCGTTTGAAGAAAAGTTAACGACGACGACGGACGGACGACGGACGCAGTGATTCCAATAGATCACCTTGAGCCTTCGGCTCAGGTCTAAAAAGCAGAGATCACTCTAGGCCGCGATTCCGCGATATTCTCGCATTAAAATCTTAACAAGAGGTCAATGACCTTGAAGCTCTACTGATAGGTGTTTGATAGCTAGATCAGCATTCCTGCGAAGTTTCATGAAAATCTGTCATGTAGTTTCAGACAAGTAGTCGCTACAAGTTTTTACTATATAACTCTATGTAAACAAAGATGGCCACTGGCAGCCATGTTTAATGTAGAATCAAAACAATTTTCGACAAGGATCAACATCATGTCATACTGATCATTTTAGAAAAAGTCCTATATCAATATCACTTACAGTTTCAAGAAGTAGTCGCTACAAACTTGCTTTTTAAAAATCAATTTTAACTTTGGTGGCCATCTTGCAATTCATATCAATATGGGCAACATTTCTGTAAACTTTCATGAAAATTCATCCAGTAGTTTCAGAGGAGTAGTCGCTACAAAAAAAAGTTTACGGACGGATAGACGGACGATGCACCACGGCATAAGCTCTGCTGATCTTTGATTTTTATGCACTATGGTAGACAATACTACAACAAGAACAAGATAGTGCATGCGTTTATTGATGGAATACCAAGGATATTTTTCCTTCACAAACAAGGGCCCTTTCCCAAGCAGAACAGACTACTTTTTTCCCCTCTCTGGCTGAGAAAATTCTCCTATTACACTTTTCCCCCTATATCTCGAAATCGCAGTATTTTCCTATATTAAAGGGCCTGGGCCTCTTCCCCTATTTCAGAAAAAATGCCCTGAATACACACAGAAGTAAAACAATGTAAGTTTAATTATTTCGGACTACTTTAAAATGAAAAGTGCACTTTGGTGTTGGACATATGGATAACAAGCAAGTTTTTTTTTCAAAAATCCATTTCCAGGAAGTTTAAATGGCAGTGAATGAGACTATACACAAGGGCATCGCAAAAGGTGTTGTCTTGCACCCACAACACAGACAAGAATACAAGATACAAGAATATTTATTTCAAGTTGGTTTTTACAAACAAATGTAACATTAGCTCTATGAGCTATTTCCGACATAACATTTGTAAACATAAAAACATAGCAGTTACATCAAAAAGACTTAGAGCATGGGGTTAGAATTATATATAATCACATATTTAAAACATACATCATACAGATGCTTGCATTTTCCGCGATACCATCGCAGATGTAAATATTTGATCATTGCGGATTTCTCCCCGGTAGTACCCGAGTTCCATCGTGGTCCGTCGCGATCCGCGGCAATCACAGATGTCCGATTAAGCTGACGAAAAGTTGCCTTCGCGGTAGTTATGACCTAAGGCTATTCCATCGCGGGATTGCGATGATTTTCTAAATGACTGAAAACTCGGCAGATTGACAATTTGCAGTTTTTTCATCATGTGTGCACATTTAATGAACAACAACATGTTCAGTGTGTACATACACCTGTTTAGAAACCATTTAAAACATTTAATAATTCAAATAAAATAATGCATACACACGCAATCGTGCGAGGTAAATTTCCTATCCGTGAGTGTACTGTGTATTGAATGGTGAGTACACAGTCAGAAGCTAATTAAAAGGACATACGGAAATCTAATTGTACAAAACTTGACAAAGCATAATGTAAAACAAAACACGAAAGATGGCAAACATAATCAAAACATCTAATTTATAAAACCATTCAATTGAGTACTCTCCTAAATGGGGAAAATTCAACACCTGCTACTTGTCACTTAGGCCTTTACGTCATGCAGTGATCTGTGTCAACTTGCAAAAAAATGCCGCCAACATCAAAGGGTTTATAATAGACACTGTTTATACACAATTTCGAACTCTATATATGACGATAATAAGCAGTACATTTAATATAAAGAGGAAATAATTTAATGAAATGATGTATTGGCTGTTCAAATGTTGTTGTTTTTTTTCAGAGTTGTAGAAATGGCGAAGATTAATCTGATCCTTACGGATGTCGGGAGGTGGACAGTACTGGTTCTACCCTGGCGGGAGGTGGACAGTACTGGTTCTACCCTGGCGGGAGGTGGACAGTACTGGTTCTACCCTGGCGGGAGGTGGACAGTACTGGTTCTACCCTGGCGGGAGGTGGACAGTACTGGTTCTACCCAGGAAAAGTGGGTGGTCTGCCCCCATGGTCACCACAAAAAAAAATTGATTGTCACATATAACCTCATATGTTGAAAACGACGTAAAACACCATAAAAAGAAACAATAATCCTTTTATATAAATATACATGTACAATAATGCATTCTTGAATAAAAACAAAAATGCATGTAGACGTTGTGTATCGTCTTTTATTTAATACTTACCAGATCTATATACTTTTACTAAAGAAATGGCGTGCATATGTATAATGTTTCTATTGACTATTCAAAAGAAGAACAAACAAAGGATCATAACATAATTGTTGTTTTCTAAATGTCAAAACTCAATTGGTGTTAATGATACAATAATGAATTACTACGCGGCCTTTGTTCAATGTTACTGTTCATAAGTTCTGTTTGATCTAAGTTTCTTTAAATGCATTCCTTCATCGTCTTTCAGCTTTTTGACATGTTGAAGTGTTCATACTTTGTTTCGATTGTTGAATGTTAAAAAACAGGAAAACTCCAAAATTATGATATCGTTATACAAGCATGTTTAAGCCTGAGTAATGTACATGCATTGGGAGTATTACATCCGCATGTAATTGTTAATTGATTATACACGTTGTAACTTTATATCGTCTTTACAATAAAAATGCATCTATACATAAGTACATGAAAGCAAGATATTCTGATTTTGTTGGCACACTATAAATTATGTAATAAACAAACACTATAATCATTGCATTTCTATCTTTCTATATTCCTCGCCCAACGCATTTAAACGTAAACAAAGCAAAATTTGTGTCATCTTCCCAACATCGATAACATGCATGTAAAGAATAAATAAACACAACACAGGACTGCAGTTCCCAGCGTCAATACACACGACGCTGTACATGTACGATGTCAATCTGGCAATCAGTTTAATTCGTTCTAAATGGAAATTGTAGATGTGTTGGAATAATAATGGACATAAATATAACACTCAGATTAAAGGGAACTGATGGCTACCGAGCTCAATCATTAGTAGGCTTCAATGCCGAGTTCCTGAAACAAATTGAATTGGGGTTTTAAGGCGCACCAACACATGAAAGATTATATGGCGCCTAACAGGAATGAATGTGCCAAGCTCATCCCCCATGTACATTGAGATAACATATGGAGAACGGGCCTAGAACCTTCTCACCCTGGACTGCAGAGTTGCTGCAAATTCTACTGTAGACACTCCATTTATGCTGAAGCCACGTTATAGCTTTTCTGCCACTGCTCTAGTGTTACGAGCGAGATGGCACCTGAAACAATGCAGGGGTCACGATGAAGACCTTAAATGAGCATGAACAAAAATGATAAAATGAACATGAATTTGGGGGGTTCTACCCCTCTGCCTTCAAAGCATGGATACAAACTGTATATTCTAGATGTGATTTAAAAGTCTATGTGTACAAATTATACTAAAACACAACTCTTGATACATGTAATGTAAATGTATGTTATTCACATGAACATGCAAAAACATTTTCTAGATTATAATTTATTATTAAAACTACATTTAAAGGTAACCTGGGAAAAAAACGTGGTGATGTGCGGATTTCCACCTTATTACCCGCCGCGATGACACAATTCACCAACCATGATTAGTATGTCCGCGATGGACGAAAAAATGAAGCTGCTTAGAAGGGCGGACTTTCACACTATCATCGCGGGTCCGCTAACCAGTTTTTCCGCGGGGCTAAGCGGAAAATGCAAGTTCCGCGTGGGACCATCTGTATATGTATATATCACGTTATTAATAACAGCTCTCACTTCTATAAGTTCTTCATTTATAAAATATATATGGGCCGCAACACACGAAAACGTCCCTTCGGACGTTTAGACGACAACGTCATAACGTAACAATTTATGCTGTCACTTCTGCGTTTTATCTAATTATTATATCATAGGGAATATTTTTCTTAATATAAATAGTTGATGCTATAGAAAATGGTAATTGTTTATGTTTTTGTTGTTATTTAATCAACGATGTCGTCAAAGACGCTGACGTCAAAATTAATTGCGAGTACAATCTTTAATTTTCAAATTGAGATAAAATCATATTTAATTAAGATATCAACATAAAATAAAGAGATTTTTAAAGAGAAAATCACCGTGTTTCATAAACATCAAAAAACATATTTTCGCGTGTTTCGACTGATATATGTACAGACCTGCACTAAACCATTACTATCCTATCACACATACTATCCTTTTTTTAAAGTGAACACTACAGTATTAAAGTTGTTTCAAAAATAACTAAAATAATATGCCAATTTGTTAGACAGCAACTCAGTTACAATTCAATTTTAAATATCAAGATGAAGCAATTCTATTTAAATACACAGAATATGTAATAACTGATCTATCACTTTTACAACACAAAATAAAACACGTGTACTAGAACATGTCAATAAAGAAATACGTCATGTAATTTGCTGTGACTAGCAATGCAAAACCCGATAGGTGGCGCCGCGTAAGCTATATTTAGAATTTAGGAATATCCCAACCTGGAGTTGGGTACGTCAAATTACGCATCTTTTAAGTGCTAAGACACTAAAAAGTGGAACTTTTTATTTTGAATATAGGAAGAAAACACTGCATTCATTACGTAATTGACCTCACGGCTTTTGTTATTTATTGGTAGATGAAAAATAAATGGAAGCGAAGTGCGGTTTTTGGAAGTTCAGTATTAAATCGGATGATTACGCTCTAGTTTATGTACAAATAAAGTACTTCAATAATTAATCTTCAATTTGTTTTATATTTAATCTCACAAAAAATGACGTACTCGTGGTGTATTTGCGCATTTTTCAACACCTGCTAACATCAGAAAAGACAACTCTTGTCATGTGACTGTAATGCGCATGCGTGGTACTACAAACAAGATCGTATTTTTCGAGTCTTATTTTGGACTAGAAACTTGTTCCCACTAATAATTCTCATGAATTCTTTAGTGAAATAACACTTTAAATATTTCATACACATGTTATCATTCATCACGAAAGAACTTTTGGCTTTTTTAGGCTAATTTTCTCAGTTTTCAGAATTGTTCAAATTTGACCTTGACATTG
Source organism: Cyrtodaria siliqua (assembly GCA_037043455.1). Lineage (NCBI taxonomy): Eukaryota > Metazoa > Mollusca > Bivalvia > Adapedonta > Hiatellidae > Cyrtodaria > Cyrtodaria siliqua. The sequence continues at coordinate 64,352 of JAWPHD010003795.1, forward strand.
TCACGATAAGTCATGTAGGCCATCTAACGCGAGTACTCATTTGTTTACATAGCAAAGACCATTTGTTTACATAGCAAAGATGACGGGTTTAACACCAACTTGCGAAAATAGTAGCACATATTTAAAAGAAAAAGGGAAAGAAACATTCATTTGACACATTACTTTGTAAATAAAGATCTGCATGACTTTATTGCAAGGAAAAACAATATTTATCAGCCAGGTTGCTTTTTTCAGAAAAATTGATAAAAAGGCTTATTCATTTTGGCAATTGTTGGACACAAAAATTATTTTTTTTGCATTTGGGGTGGTTCATAAACTAACTTTTTTTTCCTCAATGGACTATTTTGATGATACTATTTAGAAAATACTAATCAGTTTCCCAATATTTTCTAATTTGAAAAATGCCTTTGCATTGCTACTGTGACCTGGTTTCCAAGCTGTCAAAATCAGCCAAATCATAACTAATTTCAAAAAGATAACGAGTTAGAAATCCTTACCATATCCGTAGCCCGGCACGTTATTCGGCCCCGAATATGGTCCTGGAGGACGAGTCGGGTGGGGATTCTGCGGATCAGCCATACGTCACTTGCGTGATGAAGAGTTCAGACCAGTCAAAATATCATGACAGAAGTTGCTGTTGCGATGCCGAGGTTTTATATTAGATTTTATAAATCATACAATATCGTGAATTTGGTTTTTCATACAGATTCCTTATCAGCCATTAAGTTCTGATAGTGATCTGTATCTCATCTTGAAAATAGACAACAATAAAACGGAGAAAGTACTTTCTCGGATTTGTAGATTCCGGAAGTAAAGCAGTTCACACGCATGCGCACTAGTTTCCGACGTGGCACACACAAACTGGAAATTACCTCCCTTTCAGGTTAGAGTACACTAATATTTTATACCCACGTATTTGAAAAATAATCCTGGGTATATTAAAATCGCCTCCGTTTGTCCGTCTGTCCGTCCATTACCATATCATTATGCCCGGGGACCAAGGGTGGGTGGCGGTGGTGTGTGTGTATGTGTGGGGAGGAAGGGGATGGGAGGGGGGGAGATAGTGGAAATGAAACGTGATGATGATGGGTTTACACTTTATTCATTAGTTCATTAGAAATACACAGCATGTCGAATTATTTATTATTTGAAACTCGGAGTTGTGGTGGGTGTCTTTGCGGGGTGGGGGTGAAGGGGGGTGTAACAGTGTTCAATTATTATTTTCAATTATGTCTCCGACAAACATTTTGATGACGGGATTACAGTGTATAACAATATGTTTTACCTGTATGTGTGTGTGTTGTTATGGTGGTAGGGATGGGCAGGGTGGGGGAGGTTGTAAGGTGCGTCAAAAGATCCAATATACACAGAATTCAAATGTAGTGGTGTAAGTTTTCTATTTTTTTTTAAACTTGGCAAATATACAAGTATATTCCTCCGAAAACACAAAGCATATTAAACAATTTCAGTTAGAGGTGTGCCGAGGTGGGGGTGGGGGGGAGTGGGGGGCTGTGCATGAGGAGGGGGGGGGGGGGTGGTGCGGGGAGCTGAGGTTTGGCGATGGGCTGGAGATATGTAAATTCAGTCAAATATCTATGTAAAGATTTTGGGAATATCAGTATAATTTGCTCCAGGGTCACCATGGGACTCTGGGATAGGGGTCAACACTTCAAATACATAAATACCCTTATTTTTTTATATTCATTTACAGTGGCATACATGTATGCAGAAAAGCATAAACAGTACTATATCTGATCTGATGTCATCCTATGGAGTTCCACTAAAAATGGTTGCGCTGATGAAGCTCTTCTACAGGAAGTTTGAATGCAGCGTCATTGTAGACGGACAACTGTCAGAATGGTTCTCTGTGAAGTCTGGTGTGCGGCAGGGCTGTATCATCTCCCAGATCCTCTTCCTGGTCACCACCGACTGAATCATGCGAAAAACAACAGCAGATAAACCCAGAGGCATCCAGTGGACCCCCTTCTCCCAGCTCGAAGACCTCGACTTTGCCGATGACCTTGCTGTAGTCTCTACAAAATTCAACCATCTTCAAGAAAAGACCAACAGGCTGAATAGCTTTGCAATGCAGGTGGGCCTTAACACCAACCCGTCAAAGACCAAAGTTATGTGCATTAACACCAACCCTACTGAACCAATCACAGTCAACAATGAACCACTTGAATATGTCCAAAATTTTACGTATCTCGGAAGCCTCATCAGTAAAGACAATGCCGCACAAAAAGATATACAAGCAAGGCTTGGAAAAGCCAGAGGAGCATTTGGCAGATTAAAGACAATCTGGAAATCTAGGCAGTACATCACCAACACAAAGTTACGACTATACAACAGCTTTGTCAAACCAGTCCTGCTGTATAGCTCAGAATGCTGGCGAGTTACCAAGGGCGACACGAAGAAGATTAGCGTATTCCACAATGGTTGCCTGAGGAGGATATGCAGAATATTCCGGCCCATGAAAAGCACCAATGAAGAACTGTATAAGAGGACAAAGAGCCAAAACGTGGTCACTAAGATCAAACGCCGCCGCATCCGTTGGCTTGGATACGTTCTTAGAATGGACCAGGACCGTATCCCAAAGTCTGCATTGAGATGGACACCACCAGGTAGAAGAAAACAAGGACGCCCTAAAATAACATGGAGGCGCACCATACTAACTGAGCTGAAGGAGATAGGTTTAACATGGGGCGAGGCGCAATGTGCTGCAAGCGACCGAGCCAAGTGGAGGCAAATCGTTGATGCCTTATGTCCCATCAGGGACGAAGAGGATTAGTAAGTATCTGATCTGAGTATCAAATACAATTACATGTACAACTGTAAAATGGATACAGTGTTAAAGGGAATTGACCTGTGTGATGAAGACGTAGGTATTTGCGATGGTGTGTCGTCGAATTCGTTCTAGTTAGAACTTATTTGAGAAGGTGAGGGAATAAAGGACATATAGTGTTGCAATTGTCAGTTCCTTTGTTCGTAAGGTACCGACCATTTTGATTTTGGGAGATGGGGAATAATCTGGCTGTGAGTCCAATTAGAGGAAACAAATAATCTGGCTCCCTCTTCAGTCTATATGATAAGTGTCTTGGAAAATGTTTAACCACAATCTTGCTACATCCACAACTTCTGCTCAGAAGTTTATCGAAATCTCCTTGAAATGAGTTTTAGAAGACAGTGAAAGTATTCATGGTTGTATTAAATGTGATGTCCATAGACCATAGTAGTAATACATGTGGTAGTAAATGTGTTGTATAAAGTGTTATAAAGTGATCATGGTAGTAATTTGGTATACATTGATCATGGTAGTAATGAGCATGATATTCATATAAAGTCATGGTTATAATTAATGTGGTATACGTAAGTCATGGTTGTAATAAGGCCATTACTTTTTGATAATTCGTTTTACGAATCCTCCTACGACAAAACGAAATTAGGTATTTTATTTGTACATAGGGAATTTGATAGTTTATTTTTACTTTTTTCCCTTCATCCTACAACTATTCTCTGTCTTGATGGTTCTTAAAACAATAATAAAAACTTGTTTTTGTTTAAAAACTAAAAATGTGATTTACATTGGTCATGGTAGTATGTAAATATTGCAATCCTGTGAGGGTGAAAGTGAATATTTGTCAACCTATTTTATTATACTGAAAAATATATTTGAAAAAGGTATTTGGTTCTGCTAAATATTCCTTTGAAATAAAACATGAGAAAACATGGTTACTTCTTTCTGTTCAAAATCACTATTCTCAGCACCTGGAAAATACTTTTTGGCGGATGGTTCTTTGTGTCCTTTCGGAATCTTCAGTTCTGAACTCACGATACTTCAAATCATCTTCAGAAATTTGTACAAACTCTCAGCAATTTTAGAAAATGTTCACTGATTTTCATTTGCGTATGTATACATACTCTGTTCAGTACAGGACATCCCAAAACATAATTATAAACTTGCTTTGACTTCATAATCATAAGACAGTTGTTATACTGGGGTGACATTACAACTTATACTGGGGTGACATTACAAAAAAGAATATCATTCAGTGACTCACTCCATGGAGACATTACAAGCGATATGAGCTATTAAAAAATGGTAAATAACAGTCTATGGAAATTTAACATGAGTGTTTGACATGATGTTTATTATTAATAAATATGGTATCAGTGGTCATGGTAGTAATAAATATAGTATGCATAGCTCATGGTAGTAATACATGGGGTATTCAGCGCTCATGGTAGTAATGCAAGGGGTATTCAGTGGTCATGGTAGTAATGCAAGGGGTATTCAGTGGTCATGGTAGTAATGCAAGGGGTATTCAGTGGTCATGGTAGTTATGCAAGGGGTATTCAGTGGTCATGGTAGTAATGCAAGGGGTATTCAGTGGTCATGGTAGTAATAAATGTGGTATTTAGTCATGGTAGTACTATATACAGTGGTCATGTCAGTAATACTTGCAATATACAGTGGTCATGGTAGTAGAAAATGAGGAGAAGAATAGCCATGATAGTTATACATGTGGTGTAATTTGGACATGTTAGTAATCAATGTGGTATGCAATGATCATGGTAGTATCACAATACAAGGGTCCTGGTACTTGTGCGATGGCCTTTGTGAATATCATCAACACGTAAGTGGACTTAAGACGCAGCTTCAGCCCCATGCAATGCCAGGTTATAGACACAGCTATGCGCTATATGCCAGCGTTAATAAGAATGGTATAGAACATGGTAATCATGGCCCAGTACAAGACAATCCCATACACCACCAAACAAAACATCCAATCAGTTCATAATTTAGAAGAGCAAAAGGGTGCTCACATAGAAAGCAGACAAGTACAAGCATAACTAAATATTAACACCAGCACATGACGTTCTATCCACCAAATATGGAAAGATCCATATTAAACAAGAGCTGTCGAAATGACAGCCATATTATGGGAAGCCATAACCGTCAACATGTGGATATTTACGAACCATTCAATGACAGGCCATTTAATTCAACATGAAGTCATTTGATGACGTACATATTGATTCGATGCGACGTGTAAACTCGGTTCATTCATTACAAAGTGAATTGATACGGTTCAAAGTGAAATGATACGATGTAAAATTTCAAACCATACGACGCAAAGTCATTTGATGACGTACATATTGATTCGATGCGACATGTAAACTCGGTTCATTCGTTACAAAGTGAATTGATACGATTCAAAGTGAAATGATACGATGTAAAATTTCAAACCATACGACGCAAAGTCATTTGATGACGTACATATTGATTCGATGCGACGTGTAAACTCGGTTCATTCGTTACAAAGTGAATTGATACGGTTCGAAGTGAAATGATACGATGTAAAATTTCAAACCATACGACGCAAAGTCATTTGATGACGTACATATTGATTCGATGCGACGTGTAAACTCGGTTCATTCATTACAAAGTGAATTGATATGGTTCAAAGTGAAATGATACGGTATAAACTCGGTTCATTCGTTACAAAGTGAATTGATACGGTTCGAAGTGAAATGATATAGTGTAAAAGTTCAAACCATACGACGCAAAGTCAATTGATGACGTACATATTGATTCGATGCGATGCAAACATAATCCGTTCGTCATAAACTGATTTCATTACATGCAAAGTGAAACGGTGCGACATCTGGCGGCGATATTTGCCACATCACTTGCATGGTTATTTCCCCTACATAATATATGAAAAATCAAAGTACCAAAAGTACTGAGAATGCAAAGTTTGATAGGAAAGACTGTATGGATATTTGCACGATCAAATTTCCATAAATTTTACATAGTTTTAGTCAACTTGGCGATCTTTGGCGATCTACCAAAATCTTAGAGGGTCAATCCATTCCAAATATATTGTGATCAATTGTCATTAAACTGTTTCAAATCTAGACTAGAATATTTTTTTATGAAATTGCTGATGGATAGACAGATTTGTGTTTTATGGCCAAACTGTCACTCAAGATGACCTCCATGTCTAAAATTGTCATTTACAGATTGGCGTGTATTAAGTAGTCTTCCGGGAACAAGATGCACAAGAGGGCCTGTATCACTCTACTGACTTGAATAGTCTAAGGCCTACCGAAAAACAGTTTGTTTTTTAAATCAAAGGCTATAACTCTGATGTGTCTAGTCTGATGCAACTGGTTTTGAACTTGTCCAAGTTCAGTGACGTAACCTAGAAAACGTCTTCCGCTGAAGAGACAAATAACTTAACAAGAGGCACTACCCGTTGATTCAACTTCCCTATGTCTGTCCCACACATTGAAAAGAAACTTTACTGTAGTATTTACTAAAAAATAAAATACAAATTTATTGTAGCGCCGACAAGAAATTTAAATGTGAAAGTGCCATAACTCCGTCATAAATCAGCGAACTGGAAAAAATCGTGATATGCACAACTAGACAACTTACCGATGCTTCCTGCCAAGTTTCGTCGAAATCCAACAAGGCTTTAGGAGGAGTAGAGCCGACAAGAAATTTAAAAGTAAAAATGTCAAGGGGCCATCAAAAATCAACGAACCGAAAAAAATAATGAAATAAAAAATAAAATAAAAAACAACAACAAAAAAATAACAACAAAAAACATTTAAAACAATAAATATATCAAATACAAAAAAAAAAAAAAAGAATAAATAAAAAATAATAAAAAAAATAAAAAAAATAAAAATATATATTTAAAACAAACTTAGACAAAAAATGTACAAATAAAAAATAAAAAAATACTAATAATAAAAAAAAGGCAAAACATCTGGTAACGTTTGGTAAAGATCAGATGAAAAATGAAAGCCCTGTCGTATTAACGAGGCAAAATATAGCATTTTTAACTAAATCAAGGGCCATAACTCCGCTGTTAGTAGAGCTAAAAATTATCAGCTCCAGAAAGTATGTCAAGGTCATAGATGAAGTCCATGCATCCAAAAAGATGCACTACCCAAGACACAACTATGTCAAAATAGAATATGTTTTATTCCAAAGATTAAGCTATAAATTAGGTTTAAAACATCTAGTGCATAATTATAATTCACGAGAGAGTGATGTAATTGTAACAATTAAAGTTATCTGCCTTTTGCTTGAATGGTGAAGGTCACATCCACATTTGCGTTGCAATGTACCACTCAAGATACAACTATAAGCAAAGTTTTAAAGGTCTTAGTGCATACAGTTTGTGAAAAAGTGACCTAAATGCAAAAGTTGATCCTAAACATTATTAAGTTATCTGCCCTTTGCTTGGAGGGTCAAGGTCACTTCCACATTTACTTTGTCACGTTGCGATGTACCACACAAGATACAACTACAAGCAAAGTTTGAAAGGTCTAGTGCATGCAGTTTGTGAGAAAATGACCTAAACGCAAAACTTGAATGTTGACGCCGCCACCGCCGCCGGAAAAGCAACACCTATGTCTCTTTTTTTCTTCGAAAAGGCGAAACAAAAACTGTTTTCCGGCCTTAGACTATTCAAGCCAGTAGAGTGATACAGGCCCTCTTGTGCATCTTGTTCCCGGAAGACTACTTAATACACGCCACTCTGTAAATGACATAATTTTAGACATGGAGGTCATCTTGAGTGACAGTTTGGCCTTGAACACAAATCACAAATCTGTCTATCCATCAGCAATTTCATAAAATAAATATTCTAGTCTACATTTGAAACAGTTTAATGACAATTGATCGCAATATATTTGGAATGGATTGACCCTCTAAGTTTTTGGTAGGTCGCCAAAGATCGCCGCGTTTGCTAAAACTATGTAAAAATTATGGAAATTTGATCGTGCAAATATTCATTCAGTCTTTCCTATCAAACCTTGCATTCTCAGTACTTTTGGTACTTTGATTTATCATAATATATATGGTACTTTGATTTATCATAATATATATACGTTATGTAGGGGAAATAACCCTGCAAGTGATGTGGCAAATATCGCCGCCAAATGTCGCACCGTTTCACTTTGCACGTAATGAAATCAGTTTCTGTCGAACAGATTGCGTTTGCATCGCACCGACTGTGTTTTCGCCCGATCATTTTACTTACCACCAGACTATATGTGTTTGCGTTAAACTGATTCATAATGCATCATGCTGATTTACTTTGTTCTGTATCACTTCACATTTTTCGATGAATCCTTTAAGTTTTCATCGTACCGACTTGTAGTTGATTGTATTGCATTAGTTTTTTTGTCAAATGGTTTGTCATTGCACTGAATGATTTCCATTTTCGTCGTATGGTTTGACATTTTACACCGTATCATTTCACTTCGAACCGTATCGGTTCACTTTGTAACGAATGAACAGAGTTTACACGTCGCATCGAATCAATATGTACGTCATCAAATGACTTTGCGTCGTATGGTTTGAAATTTTACATCGTATCATTTCACTTCGAACCGTATCAGTTCACTTTGTAACGAATGAACCGAGTTTATACCGTATCATTTCACTTCGAACCGTATCAATTCACTTTGTAATGAATGAACCGAGTTTACACGTCGCATCGAATCAATATGTACGTCATCAAATGACTCTGCGTCGTATGGTTTGAAATTTTACATCGTATCATTTCACTTTGAACCGTATCAATTCACTTTGTAATAAATGAACCGAGTTTACACGTCGCATCGAATCAATATGTACGTCATCAAATGACTTCATGTTGAATAAAATGGCCTGTCATTGAATGGTTTGTAAATATCCACATTTTGACGGTTATGGCTTCCCATACATTCTTCACTATTCAAAGTCAATTTTAAACAAGGACACTGACACTTCTGTCTCACCAACCATGGTGCCAATTCATTCACAAGGTCATGTCTAATTGCGGAAATTGCGGAGGTTAATAGGTGGTGGTGACTGAGGTGAGGGTGTATGGATGCGGGGAGCGGGTGGTCAGTAAACTGATATACCAAATATTAAAGCAGGACCTTCAATACCCCAGAAAGAATATGAACTTGAAGAGAGTGGGGAGGGGAAGTGAAGTCTTACTGAATAGGGAAAAAGCCCAGAAATAATACAATATTTTCATTGGGGGAGTCTAAGGTGGAGTGTGTGTCTGTGTGTGTGGGGGGTGGTGGGCGGGGGGGGGGGGGGGGGGTAAGGGGAGATATTTGGGGAGGGGCTGGAAGAGAACAGGATGCAGACATGGTAACTGGTAACTGAATAGAAACCAAAATTCTTTTGACTAAATATTTGTTTATCTGTGATGATGGTGGTGGTGGTGTATGAGTTGGGAAGGGGCTAATGACATTTACAGGCTTGCCATTGTTATTGGATGTATGCAGTGAGTTTCATTGAAATATATGAAGCTGCTTAAAAAACTTTAACTGAAACTCAAAGCATTCAAGGAGGACAGTTAACCACAAAAGACAGAAACAAACACGCAAACAGACAAACAAGAAGGCAAAAGTAATAATAAATGCAAACGCCATCACAAACACAAAATGGTTGACAATAGGGCTACCGCCTTGGAACGGTCAGTGGCAAAGCCGAAAATAGGCTACACATTTTTAAAATACAATACAGAAAATATTTATCCTGAAAAAGGGCCATACTTTTGCTCAAATACAACACAGAGTTATGGAACATGTGTCTCACCAACATCCAATTTTACTGAAGTTGTATTAATAATTAACAATCACCTATTGAAATAAAGGACTTGCCTAACAACTTTAACCAGAATTTTGAAGTCGAAAAAAGAACATAACTTTGCTTAAATGCTATACAGAGTTAATATGAAACATGTGTCTACTAGTGCCCTTGATATTCCAAGCTTTACTGAAGTTTGGTTGATGTACGACTTTCAGTTGTTAAAATAAATGGACTCAAAAAAGAACTTAAACCAGAAATTCAAAGTAATAAAAGGGCCTTGCTTTTGCTTAAATGCCATACAACGTTATGGAAAATGTGTCTACCAGTGGTACTGATGACATATTTCAAGTTTTACTGACCAGTGGTTGTTGAAATAACAGGACAAGGCCAACAACTGAAAACCAAGCTCGACGCCGACGTTGAGTAGACCTACAACAGCTCTTCTTATTCTACGAATAGTAAAACTTAAAAAAAAAAATAATCTGGCTTTCAAGTTGACGAAAAAAATATAATCTGGCCAATGTATAAAACTCCCGGCTTTAAAGAAATGAAAAAAAATCTCCTTGATTGTATTTATTTTTGATGCAGACAATAGTGCATTTTCATTTTCAATTAGTGACGGTAAAGTTTTAGATTCGTGTTCCTCCAGTCCAGACTCTATTGTAACAGAGGCTTGAATCTTAGTACTAGTTGTGAAATCGGGTGACCACAGGTTTTATAATCATGAAAATCTGCTTAACTTATATAATATCATGTAACACGACCTGCGAAGTCTTTCAAAGAAGAGAGACAACTGTATGTTATTCTACGATAAAATACAGCTGTTCCATTAATTCCCTGCGTATATCGTATCCGTTGGGAGCGCCACGTTACATGACGTCACTTGGTAAATATACGTCACGAAGACAATCTCAACAGTAATCTTACTGAAATTAATTAATTACAACAAACTTGCCATGCTCCCATTGCACACTCCCGAGATAAACCAATCATATGCATCAGTACATATAACATTATTAAGCACCTTGAACAAGCTGAGAACGTTTACGTCATACAGCTTTAACTATATGACGTAAGCAATGACTTAATTGTTTGTGACGTGACTACCAGTGTATTTAAACATACTGTACCGCGCAGAACTTTGCATACGCGGCGCCCAATGGAACAGCCTGTAAACATAGCAGCCTGGTTACCTGGACCTCCGAAATAATATATAGTGACAACACAATAGCGTAAACAATAGGGTTATTGTTGTGTAAGAATTGAAATAATAAATACGTACCTGTATAAAACACAGGAACGTATTTATTATTTCTTAACTGTTAGGTAATTATTAAAAACAAGTATTAAAGTCGAACAGGAAATGCAGCTTTAACAGAACACAGTCAATCCAAAAACACGCGAAAGGACAAAACATGAATAGCAACGTCACAAACACAAAAAGGGTTGACAATAGGGCTACCGCCTTGAAACGGTCACTGGCAAAAAAGGCCGCTGGGGGTTTACACCAGGTTCTAGGGTGTCACCAAACCCTACTGGCAGCCCAATGCAACGGTGTAAATAAAGAAATCCTCGCCATGAACTATTCTCTAACCAGATAGTAGATGAAACTTCCCAGCAAGCAAGGGTAAATGGGACCCATATGGGCTATATCCGGGCACGTCCATGTGGGATTACCCATATGGGTCCTATATGGGTCCCACATTCAGCAAGCCCATGTGGGATTACACATATGGGTCCTATATGGGTCCCACATTCAGAAAGCAAGGGTAAATGGGACCCATATGGGCTATATCTGGGCACGCCCATGTGGGATTACTTATATGGGCCCTATATGGGTCCCATATGCTTTGCTAGCTGCTTTGACCCACATGGGCTGCCCACATGGGACCCAGGTTAATCCCGGTTGCACTTTTGGTATGGGGCCCATGTGGGCAGCCCATATTGGGCCCGTATGGAAAACAACATTGGACCCATATGGGTCCCATATGCTTTGCTAGCTGGGTTGACGTTTATTGCAAATTTGATCAAGAACGTCTCCTGAATTTGTTATAGACCAAAACAAACTAATCCCAGAGTTTTCAAAAGTTTTATCACAGTATTGTGTAACGTGATCTTTAACGGCAGTAAGACAAGAAATTAAAAGTTTGGAGATGAGGCACTATAATTCGAAATAAAGTTGACCTTATACTGATTTTTATGTAATTTAGGAATCCAGTACATAGTTGGCAGTTTGTTCTGCTTTTCGTCTCTCTACTTTGTTGCGCGTGTTGATAAGTTGTAACACTGAAGTCATATTTGTGAAAATATTATTGTATATAATATATTCTAGATCGACCTATACAGAATGCTTATTTAAGGGGTGATCAGTTGCTACAAACATTTGCAAGTTTGTTCCATACAATACATTTTGAAGGAGTCTTGGTTGCAATCTAGTGTTACAGTTATCGTATAAAAGATACTTAAAGATGACCAATTGTAAAGATTTAAAATAAAATCACAGTTTCACTTGAACTTCGGAAATATAAAGCATCTTCCATGAATTTGTCCACGAACAAAAACACTTGCACTTGTACTTCCTAACGTCATTGGTTTGTAAAATGTTGTTTCGCGGAAATCCATGATGATTTTGTTGATGATAACTTAATAATGTTTTCTTTATATTAAAATGTATCCATGATAAAGTATTATGGCGCTGAATACAACCAGTTTAAACATCGTTCCGTAGTATTTGACCACGGAATGAACTATAATGTACAGTAGTGTTATGTCAGTTGAAACTATCAAGATAATTATCCATGATGATATTGTTGAGTTGATCAGTAGTGTCAGTAGTGTTTTTTTACTTGTTCTTTGGGACCAACGAGCCCAATATAGGTGGCTTTGAAGTAGAATACCGCTTAAGCCAGTGCTAGGGGGCGTGAGAGGTGTTGCTTCTTTCATTACTTCTTATGAACGGACTCAATAAAACCGAGTCTGCTGCTTTATACTCTTAACTGTGTTTGTTGCTCCCAAAGAATCACCTTTATCAGTATTTATTGAAACACTTGGAAATAAATTTGAATGTTCTTGTGGGGAATTATTCGTGATGATCATGATCGATTTTGTCGAAAATAAATCTATCCACTGTTAGTATCCACAATAGAACTACTCGCTTCATGTTAATACATGTTCACGTTGATAGATATCCACTTATGAAGTATAAGTATATGATAATAAGAAAGATAAAAATATCGGACAGGGAAAGCAGCATTCAAGGACGACAGTCAACCACAAAACACAAAAACAAACACGCAAACAGACAAACGAGAAGGCAAACGTAATAAAAAATGCAAACGACATCACAAACACAAAAGGGTTGACAATAGGGCTACCGCCTTGGAACGGTCAGTGGCAAAGTAGGCCACTGGGGGTTTCAACCGGTTCTAGGGTGCACCAAACCTCACACTTACCCTACTGTCATCCCATTAAAACAGGACACTGTACATAAAGAAACCCCCACCATGATCTAATATCTAACCAACAAGGCAGCATCAGTAGGCAATGTAAGTAAAACACAAATATGCTCGTGTAAATATAATACAAAAAAAAACAACAATAGCCTAGAAAGCCACAATGAAGGTACTCAATGACTTGGCAGAAGCCAGAGCAACAAGAGAATAAACCATTAAGGGCACGACAGGAAAGATCATAGACAAACATAAAACGCCACCGTCCCAATGGGCTTTAGGTAGGCGTCATCATAGGGTCCACAGCCTGTCCGGTCATCGTACAATTAAAGAGGAAAGCATAGTGGCGAACTGTAAAAGGGTCCACCACCAAGCATGCAGTACGTTGCAAAATGATAGGGCCATAACCTCTTTTGACAACCATAGTTGGAAAGAAAGGGTTGTCAATGTTCAGTATGTCATCCAGATACCGAGAGGTGTCATTAAAAGCTTCAATAACATCTGCCTGGGTATCTGGTGAAAGACTCAACATGAAATCCCTTTCATAGCAAAATAAAAACAAATCTGCGACAAGTGGTGCACAGTTCGTACCCATAGGGATACCAACAATTTGTCTATAAACGGTGGTACCATACCATATCTAATAGGAAGATGAGTGCTTCACAAACTTCATAGCAAGTCCACATAGTATAATTGTCTAAACTGCCGTTAGTAAAAAACGCTCTAATATTATAACATGTCAAAAATGTAGTATTTTCTCTAGCGAATGTTTTTTGAATAAGAGAAATTAGCTTGTATTTAATAAGATGATGTGGTAAGGTTGTATATAGAGTAGAGAAGTCATAAGTACGTATTGATGAACATTTTTATCGGGAACGTCTCCTGCATTTTTTATAGATCAAAATAAATTAAACTCAGAGTTTTCATAAGTTTTATCACAATATAGTTTAACGTGATCTTTAACGGCAGTAAGACAAGAAGTTGAAAGTTTGGAGATGTTTGTTGTGGTGCAGGCACTAGAATTAGAAATAAAGCGAGCCTTATACGGATTTTTATGTAATTTAGGAATCCAGTACATGGTAGGCAGTTTATTTTGCTTATCGTTTACACCAGCCTTGAAAGTAGTGCACCGAGTGATATGTGCGGAAACAACATCATCCTCAGTAGAATTAACTGGAGTATACGAATTGGTGCTGCCGAGTTCCAGAGATAAAACATTGACGTAATGTAGGCGTCAAACAATAATTACATTATTAGCTGCTTTATCTGCAGGAACTAAAACAAATTTATTATGAAATTCCTGAATTCCCGATTTTAAATTACGAAAGGAAAACCTAGGTCTCGGAGGTAGTAAAGAGGGGTTAGCATTATAAAAGTTAATACGTGTATCTATAATTTTAAGAATTGACTTTTTCCAAGTAAGTCAAATAAGTCATCTACCCAGATTCTCCACCATATGTAAGCAAGGTATATCGTCAGCGCATTTGTTGTGGTGATATTATTCAAATACAAATGACTGTTTCAAATCTAAAAACTTCTCTAGAATATTTAAATGAAGTTGTTGAGGGTCGCAGTAATATAAACAACGACGAACAATCTCGTTCTCAGATGCCGAACAATTACCCACACGCCCAACATAAGCTCACCGCGCATGTAGCTACATCTGATTCCCCGTCTAAAACTGTAATCTCAGACAATCATTCATTGCCCGAGCCCATTGTTCGCTTTCTGAACACGAGCCGTTAATAAACATTTACCGTCCGGTGCAGAATGAAACATATTCTCCCGTTCGTTACAATTCGCCCGCTTTGTCGGGTCTATTTCTAAAAAAATGCAGATTATTCGCCCTCTGAGCGCGAGCCGTTAAAAAACATTTACCCACCAGCGCAGAAGGAAACATATGCTGCCGTTCTGTAAAATGTGCCCGCTGTTGTTGGGTCTTATTTTAGAGAAAATGAAGATACGTTCCGGAATATGCAGATCCCCACGTCAGTCTCAAACCGCGATAAGTCCCGTAAGTCCAGTACTGGATCAAACCGGTGCGGGGTTCGTCATATCAACTTTGGTATCATTAATGAAGAAATAGCTGCCAAAAAGACACGTACAGAAAAGCGCGCTCAATATATACGCGGATATTATCGTGATGATATAAGTAGTACGATCCCTGCCGATTCATTACCGGATGTCGACGATTTTGAAAGTTATGCCCGGCGAAAAACGAAACGATATTACGCTGGCGGGTTTAAACCGAGTATAACTGAAAGCAAAATCGCAAATTACGTATCAAATTGCGGACCAAAAATCTCTATCCTTAAAAAAGTACGGCAATGTAACCATAAGGATCAATGTCGAGGATGATGAAATGGCCGGAGCCCTTACAGATGACCCATATTTTTGGCCAAGGTGTGTAGTATGTCGACCATGGGTTTACCATAATACATATAAGAGTACAAATCCGAGATATGGAAGCCCAAATAGAGCTCGTTATTCGGCCGACGCATGGACTGACAAAAATGAGCGTTATTCACCAGACGCGTGGACAGGCAATAATTATGAGTCAGTAAATAGATACTCGGCTTTAACGGATGACCAGTACGACATAGAATAGTACTGCAAAATTGACAAAACCAATATATGTAAAATAATAGTTACACAACATGACCTACACAACCTGGAATGCAACAGGAATTATGTCATCGGCTAGTTACCAAAGTGATTTTTTAGTTAAAACCAAGTTGATTTCTCTGGTGTTAGCGAACACTGGTTATACAAGTATGATTTGCATTTCTTGGACTGTATAAATAATTATAGTTGCAATGCCATTTCTGACCCAGATCTCGAAATTGGGAGTAGGCGCAAAGTAGGTAAAGGGGGCTTATGTATCCTATGGGACAAACAATTCAATAACTTAGTATCCCCCTTAAATCCAGTTAGTAGCCATGTGATTGGTGTTGGGATTATGACATAACCAGGTTACTATCTTTACTTATTGCAAGTATATTTTCCGTGTAAGAACCATTCTATTAAGACTTACCGTGATTGTATAAATGAGCTAGAATGTATAATATATACATTAATTGACAAAGGGAGAATAATTGTAATGGGAGACTATAATGCCGAACTCCCATCCAGGTCACAACCTCTAAAAAATACCAAATGACAGTCGAAGTAAATGTCTTTTAAACCTCATGATGCCATTGAATATGGTTCCCATTGATGTCACTGATATGTGCTCGGTGCCGAATTTAGTAATGTCCCGTATAATACAGATATAAAGACATTGATTGATCATATATTTTTACATGAAACAGACTTGCAAAATGTCAATTTTTGTCATATTGGATGCTAATTCATTGAATGTATCGACTCACCGGCCAATTGTTTGTAGTATTTTGTTACCATGGCAGATTAATAGGAATCTGGAAACCTCTGATAGATTAATTAAGTGGCATACTATCAAAGATATACACATACAAAACTACAATAAATCTCTCTCGAAAAACCCAATCTTACAACAATGTGAAGCACGCGAAATAAAACGCAAAAAATATATTGATGAGCTGTACCACTCTATTGTTAGTGCTGTTAATTTAGCTACTGAAAAATGTATTCCAAAATCAAGATTTAAGTGCCGTATCAAGCCGTATTGGAACGACCACCTGAATAAACTACATCAAACTGTAAAGAATAAACGCCACCAATGGATAAATGATAATCGCACAAGGGGAAATAACTGCGTTAGTCACAGTAAATATAAATTTGCCAAAAGAGAATTTCGGAAAGTTCACAAAATTATGTTATATAATACTTAAAAAACATTGAAAATGTGATAATAATGAGGTATGGAGGTTAATAAACCGTCAGCGAAAAGGAGCAACCATATTTCCAATGCATGAAATGAATTTTGACGGTAAAGTGTGCCAAACCCACGAAGAAATAAATTTAGGATGGCAAAACTATTTTGCTGATCTTTATTCACCGACAACGCACGAATCTTTTGATAACGACCATTTGCAAAATGCTTCTGATACAGTTGATGAATTAAGAACGAACATCAAGATTATTTAATCTATGATTTCATTTCACAAGATACCGTTGAACGTTGTCTCCGAACTTGTAAGAGACTTAAGGCATGTGGGGCCGACAGAGTTTGTTATGAAAATCTAATACATGGCGGTCCTTTATTATTAAGTTGTACAACAAAACTGTTAAAAAATATGACTCTTTTCGGAAATACACCGTTAGATATGAAACGCGGTATAATTATAACTATGTATAAAGGGGGTAACAAAATAAAATCAGATCCAAACAGCTATCGGGCTATATCACTGTGCTCAACAATTTTAAAGCTTTATGAAAAGGTTATATTGGAGTTTATTGAAAATGAAAATCCAGTTACTATCAATCCACTGCAAGGTGGATTCCAAAAGGAAATACATTCTTTAATGACGTCATTTGTGGTTAGGGAATGTATTTATTTTGCCAAAGAACATCGATCGAAACTGTATGCATGCTATATGGATGTACAACATGCTTTCGATTACGTGACCAATAGCCTTCTTATTTTGAAAATGCGCGATGAAGGAATCGCCCCAGGGCTCTTAAAGATATTTTTAGACTTAACAGAAAACGCGGTTAGTTGTGTTAGAACACATGGTATGACTTCGAACTGGTTTCCAACCTTACAGGGCGCTCGACAAGGCCAAGTAACCAGTGCATTGCTTTATCTAATCTTCGTAAATGATTTGGTGAATATTGTTGATAAAAACAATGCCAGTCTTAAAATAAATAATACCAGTTATGGTTGTCCAACGTGAGCAGACGACATGGTTTTACTATCATTTTCAAAAAATGGCTTACAAGCGCTTTGGCATTTGTGCCATAAAAACTCGTTGAAAAACCGATAATTTTATAATGTTTATAATGCATTAAAAACTAAAGTTATTGTCTATAATGACATTTACAGTGAAACGATGCACATGATATCTTGGATCAAAACATATCGACGAGTCAGACAAATACACACACCTTCTGACACCTTTTGCCTTCTTGTTTGTCTGTTTGGTGTCTTGTGTACTAAAACATGGATTTGAGCGAAGTCGTAAACGAAAGTTGTTCAAAACTCCGTTGTACATTTTTTAGCCTGTCTGACTGTGGGATCCACAATGATGGCCTCCATCCGTAAACATCAAAAATGAGATATAGGGTCCTATAGAAACCACAGCGTCCGAGCGCAATGGCATCGTAGGTCCACACTGTACTGCAAACAAGGACTTGAAAATACAATGAAAGAGACAAAAAACAACAGAAAGGGTGGTGAAGACAGGGTTACCGACTTGGAGCGGTCAGTAGGCAATAAGGCCTACTGGTTAGCTTGAATCGATTTTATATGCGAATAATCCTCGCTATTATCCTGTCTTCAACGCCCAAATAGACAAGACAGAGTAAACAAAACTACATCCCATCAAAAAGAATTCCCTAACAATAAAGTCCACATCCTGAGAAACTAACTAAAGAAACACATACAAAATAATAAACATCTCAGGATGTATCCAGAATCATACTGAACAACCATAGTAGTTGCAGCTAAAGAGAAAACCAATCTAGGGTACGACCAGAAAACCCGAGGGACGAAAGCTCATGCACCCACCTCCCTTAGTTGGGGTTTCAGTAGGTACAATCATAGAGTCCCAAGAGGTAGTCCAGTCATCGCACAAGTGAAAAGTGAAGCGTAATGACTGACTGTAGAGGGGTCAATCACTAAACATGCAGTGCGCTGTAAAACCAAAGGGTTATATCCTTTTCTGACGAACTTCCTGATTAAATTTGTAAAGTGGTCAGGAAACCCGTCAGACCCCTTTAACTTTCGAAGTTTATAGACCACATCTCCATAAAATGAGGGTTGTGATATGCCTAGTCGCAGAAGTGTTTTAAGGTTGGTGTTGTACTTTTCCAGCAGGCCCTCGTTACGGCGGTAGAATTTAGAGAAAGATCTACGTAGTTTGTGATAACGAAAACCCTGCTGAAGAAGTTTACTTGTAATAACTTGATTTCGATCATTGAAGTCTATAACATCATTACACGCTCTAGCAAATCGAATGAGCTGGGAGATATACACCCCGTATGAGGTAGCACGAGGTACATCTCCATCCAGGTGTGGATAGTTAACGATGTTAAAATTGAAATCATCTCTCTTATCATAGATTTTAGTATGAATACAATCATTTGAAATCGAGAGATGAAGATCGAGAAATGCTGCTACTGTATCCGAACTGTTGGCTTTATTCAACGTGAGCTCTGGTGGATATGAACAAAGAACATATTGTCAATATTGAGTATGTCATCAAGATACCGAGAAGTATTATTAAAGGCATCAATAATTTCACCCTGGCTAGCAGGTGATAAGCTCAACATAAAATCTCTTTCATAGCAGTACAAAAACAGATATATGAAACGGTCGTTCTCTCTAAAGCCTTATACGGTAGTGAACTCTGGAATGGTCTATCTGTCACACAAATTCGATCCCTAGAAAAAGCCCATCGACAATGCATAAAATGTATACAGCTGATGCCCATATATACCAAAACATATGTTGCACTAAGTCTTCTTGGTATATATCCAATAGAAACATTTATAGACAATAGAAAACTTCAATTTTTTGGCCAGTTATGCACATTTGATCATTCAAGAAATACAAAAGTAATATATGAACGACTCACATCTTACATGTCACACCCACACACAAGTTTAGGGTTCATGCCCGATCTTTATCGAATACTTGGAAAATACGGTTTAACCTATATACTCAATACGTACCTTAATGATGCAACATTTCCAACTAAATGAAGTGGAAGTCTATCATAAACAAGTCAATACAAGCGTATACAAATTTTAACTTCAAAAATAAACAAGTGTGTGACACTAGCTCACAAGAATTTAGCAGATTTCACAATGAATATATTCCGTGCACCTTGTGGAAATTCAGTCAATTATACAGAGATCAAATACACTTCTGTAATACTGCTGTATCTTTAATAAGTAGAATGTTCTCGTTTCAGCTTACCACTGAATGTAAACTGTGCAAAACTGAAATATCTACTATAGAAACGTATCTAGCTATGTTTTGTACACAAATTGATGACATTCGTCACCATATGTTGTGCAAGTTACATGACATTCTAGGCTCTGATTTTGACAATTTCTGCAAATTAAGGCCAGGATGTCAACTGCTAGAATTACTAGGTGGCTTGCCTACTTTTATCATGACTGATTGCAAAAGAGACGCAAGCTACAAAATGATTCTACGACAGCTTCACTTCATGTTCAAAGTCCTAAATATTTAGTATGTATATTATTGCATTTATAGTTAACGTTTCATTAAAGAAATGCTTACTTTTCGTTTCGGTAGGCTTTTTCTGAAAATGGCCTCTGCAACTAAAATCCAATTATCATTTAATAAATTATATTATATTATAGAAAATTGCTTAATATATAGTTTCTAAGAATTGTGACCACTATAGTTCTCCATATATACTCTTGTATATTCTTGTGGCAGTTCTCATTTCTAATACATCTGTATTATAGTTTTATTTAAAAACATAATACTAATCCATATATGTATATTGTTTGTTCATGTTCATAATAATTTTGTCTTTCACATAAAGAAGGATACAAATATCGGACAGGGAAAGCAGCATTCAACGACGACAGTCAACCACAAAACACAAAAACAAACACGCAAACAGACAAACGAAAAGGCAAAAGTAATAAAAAATGCAAACGACATCACAAACACAAAAGGGTTGACAATAGGGCTACCGCCTTGGAACGGTCAGTGGCAAAGTAGGCCACTGGGGGCTTAACCGGTTCTAGGGTGCACCAAACCTCACACTTTCCCTACTGTCATCCCATTAAAACAGGACAGTTTAAATAAAGAAATCCCCGCCATGATCTAAACTCTAACCAACAAGGCAGCATCAATAGGCAATATAAGTAAAACACAAATATGCTCGTGTAAATATAATACAAAAAAACAATAGCCTAGAAAGCCACAATGAAGGTACTCAATGACTTGGCAGAAGCCAGAGCAGTAAGAGAATACACCATTAAGGGCACGACAAGAAAGAACATGGACAAACATCAAACGCCACCGTCCCAATGGGCTTTAGGTAGGCGTCATCATAGGGTCCACAGCCTAGTTTGTTTAACCATATTTTCACGTTTCATGTCATATTTGTATATATTATATGTATGTCTCTCCACACTTGGAGGTAATAAAGAATATCTATCTATCTACCCGGATTCTACACCATATGTAAGCAAGGTATATCATCAGCGCATTTGTTGTGGTCGTACATTCTTTTTGATAATATTAAAGTCCCGGGTAGTCCATAACTGTATTTCAACTAAGTAATAATAACGTTTTACAAATTTAATATTGCATTATTACAGTACACATCCAAGTTAATTTAAAGTAAAACTGACAAAGTTCTTGAATAACAGTATCCCATAGTAATGATATGAGACGGCCGACGGACAGCAAGTCTGAGGGCATCTCTTAACAGCATACCTCTAACTGGACTCTTTTATGACTGATTATAGAGTTTATGTCATCTCAGAACTAGAAATCAGGTGACAACAACCTTAATCATGAACATCTGCTTAACGTATTCAATACTCTCCTTTGCATCGGTTATAAATTACTATCATCTATGTAATATTTTATTTGGAACGAAGTGGTAAATACGTCCGCTGACTAGGGATTGTACTTATACAGTAGCATGTTAATTAACTAATATTGACATCTGCACACTGTTAAGCAATTATTATACAATAAATCAATCAGTCAACTACTAACAAAGAAATATCGAAAACTTGTATATTGTAAGCTGATAAAAGAGTATGTAAGGTGTGAAAGACATTCTGTAAACCTCTGTTACACATACCGAGCTAGCATGCTAACGTTGTACCAACGTGGTCTCGACGTCATCTTCAACGTTGGTCCAACGTTGTAGGTTGCTTCAACGTTGGTCCAACGTTGTAGGTTGCAGAAAACTAAATACTTTCCCATAGACCTCCTGTGGCACCTGTCAGCCAATATCTCAAGAATTATACACCAGATTTTCTTTAAATTACCTTATTACATAGATATTTCCATCACAAAGCCTTTGAAAGTGTGAAAAAATACAACTTTTCTAGCTCAACCTCTCTGCACATGTCTGTGTTTACAAACACTATTGAATCCGCAGTGAATATTTACATGCAATTTCAATGGATGTTAAATTTTCAAAAACATTAAAGAATATTTTTTTATTTAATTTAATGATCCTAGCTGTTGGGGATTATTTTACCTAAAGTTTATCCTTCCTGAAAAATGCATGTCGAATATTTCAAAGTTATATCTGCTGACCTCTGTGAACTTTCACTTCTGTACTGAATCGAACACAACAAAAGGCGGGGCTTAAGCCAGGCTAAATTTAGATGTATGCAGCCTATAGAGAGACATTCAGACCTGACAGAAGGTATTTTTTTCTGGCTAAATTATTTGATACATTCAATCTCAGAAAAATCATGTCATTCTTTTTTAAAAAAAAATACTTTTCGACAAAATATGAGGGCTTAAAATAGCTTCGGCTAAGGCAAAATTCCTTCGGTTTTTACGCGTAAATCCAGAATCTTCAAAATGCCATATCTCGACATCCGTTCCAATCTTTATCTTCAAGTAAAGTGATTTTAAATTGATTTCATCAACAACATGTGATTTTTAACCAGATGAAGCTATCTTGAAAATAATATCTACTCAAAAATGATAATTGTGTTTTTCAGGGGTCAAAATAGCAGATTTTACCATAAAAATGCCACTGTTTTTGTATATATTCAAAATCTGCCTTCAAAAGAATTAATTAACATTATTCAGCAGTTTCTATATGTGAAACCATCAAGAAAATGCAACTTTTCAGTTTAAAAATGACAAAAAATAATTCTGAGACTGTCCTCCCCAACTCCATTTTTAGGGCCATGCCATGTTTTACAATATGCTCATTACACAAGATTGCCTGTAACTACTATTTATTGTATTTTTTTTATTAGATATTGTTTGTAGCATCTTTACAGGTCATTTTCATGCAACCATGCAGCCAATAAGCATTGTTTAAAGTACAGATCCATGAAATTCATTAAAATGAAGTGGGTGGGGTAGAAAAAACTTTTAAAAAACATAGAAAAGGTCATATTTTTTGCCAACTAAATAATTTAATTTGTAAAATGTATTAAACTGCATAAAATATTTGCATATCGACACTAACCGTATAGAAGCGATGAACTCAAAGTCAGAGATTACCTCAACATCTTTTTTAAAACAGACATAAGCGGCTTTTCGAAATCTTTTCGGACAGATGTAGATTGTCGCTTACTGACATTTTTGCCAAACAATGTATGCAAAGCCCTGAGAAATGAATAAAAAGAAAGATAAAAAGATTGGACAGGGAAAATAGCATTCAAGGAGGACAGTCAACCACAAAACACAGGAACAAACACGCAAACAGACAAACAAGAAGACAAAAGCAATAATAAATGCAAACGACATCACAAACACAAAAGGGTTGACAGTAGGGCTACCGCCTTGGAACGGTCAGTGGCAAAGTAGGCCACCGGGGGTTTAAACCGGTTCTAGGGTGCACCAAACCTCACACTTACCCTACTGTCAACCCATTAAAACAGAACAATGTAAATAAAGAAATCCCCGCCATGATCTAATCTCTAACCAACAAGGCAGCATCAGTAGGCAATATAATAGGTAGTGGATGTATTAGAAACCATGCAAAAATTGAAAATATTAACAGTCTTTGAAAGATTATATCTAAGAAAAGCAAAGTTTATGTATAAAGTCACCAAATCAGAAACACCTCAATATGTTAATGAAATGTTTAAACATAGAATGGCAAATGATAATGTGCCAGTGCTAAGATCAACATCAACATATACTTTTATTCCACCAAGGCCAAACAAAGAAATTTACAAACAAAGTGTCGCATATTCAGGACCTGTTATATGGAACAGCTTACCAGATAAGTTAAAAACTCTGAATACTATTGATGCATTTCATTCGAATTTCATAAAATGGATGAAAGGAACTTATGTTCGAATCGAATACTTATACATTTTAATACACCATTTTTAAGTAAAGCGGACAGGGCTTATGAAATAATCTTGTTGTATATATTTAAATAGTAATTTTCACCATTTGTTCAAATGTATTTATGTGTTAATCAAATTCCATTTCCTTTTTTGCTGTTATTAATTATGCTTGGTTCTTTCTTTTTTTCCCCATAGCTTCATTGTATTTATTCATGTTAGAGCTTGTTTCTTTAGCACAAATTTAGCGTAAACGAGAGTATGTGTGTTAAAGTGTATGCAACGTTTAGTTTGAATGCAAACATTTACTATTTAAAAACAATATTGCCTTTATTGATTACTGCTTTATTTGATTTGTTCTGTCATTTGTTATTTGTAAATTTGTATATAATAGAGGGCCTCATGGAAGATTAGTTTATAACTAAATGTGTTACCCTCTGTAAATAAAGACTATTATTATTATTATTATTATTATTATTATTTTAAGTAAAACACAAACATGCTTGTGTAAATATAATACAAAAAAACAATAGCCTAGAAAGCCACAATGAAGGTACTCATTGACTTGGCAGAAGCCAGAGCAGTAAGAGAATAAACCATTAAGGGCACGACAAGAAAGATCATGGACAAACATCAAACGCCACCGTCCCAATGGGCTTTAGGTAGGCGTCATCATAGGGTCCACAGCCTGTCCGGTCATCGTACAATTAAAGAGGAAAGCATAGTGGCGAACAACTGTAAAAGGGTCCACCACCAAGCATGCAGTACGTTCCAAAATGATAGGGTCATAACCTCTTTGGATAAACTTTTTAACAAGTTTAACAAAGATAGTATGAAAGTGATCATGACCAAGAATCTCACGAAGTTTATAAATCACATCACCATAGAAGTCAGGTTGTGATAGTCCTTGTCGCAGAAGAGTTCTTAAATTACTTTTATATTTGGAAAGAAGATCAGGGTTACGATAAAAAAAAATTGCAAAGGTTTTACGAAGTTTATGGTAACGGTAACCCTGATTGAGTAACTTTTTAGTTATACAAAGATTACGAATATTAAAGTCCTGAACTCGAGTACAAGCTCTAGAAAAACGAATAAGTTGAGAGACATACACCCCATAAGAAGTTGCTCGGGGAACATCCCCATCCAAGTGGGGATAATTAACAATGTCAAAATTAAAATCATATACATTTAACTGTGTCAAACATGTGCATTACAGGCCCATTATGTATACCAGGCGTCAGGTATTGTTAATTGTGTGTCCACAACCCTTAATAAAAGAATTTAAAATACCTATTTCGCATCATAAAACTTTGAAATATTTAAAAATCATGAAAAGAGTTAAAAGAAAAGTCAAAATACACGATAATTCAACATTTAGGTGGGGTAGAAAAAACTTTTAAAAAACATAGAAAAGGTCATACTTTTTGCCAACTAAATAATTCAATTTGTAAAATGTATTAAACTGCATAAAATATTTGCATATCGACACTAACCATATAGAAGCGATGAACACAAAGTCAGAGATTACGTCAACATCTTTTTTAAAACAGACATAAGCGGCTTTTCTACATCTTTTCGGACAGATGTAGATTGTCTCTTACTGACATTTTTGCCATACAATGCATGCAAAGCCCTCAGAAATGAATAAAATTTACTAGATATACCTTTAACTGTGTCAAACATGTGCATTACAGGCCAATTGTGTATTCCAGGCGTCAGGTATGTCTAATTTTGTGTCCACAACCCTTAATAAAAGAATTTAAAATACCTATTTCGCATCATAAAACTTTGAAATATTTAAAAATCATGAAAAGAGTTATAAGAAAAGTCAAAATACACCATATTTCAACATTTCTCACACTTTCAAATCATTGTGTTAGCAAAAAAGTATGTCTACTTTCACTTTTACCTTATGCAGAATCTAGCTTATAGAGAGACATTCAGACCTGACAGAAGGTATTTTTTCTGGATAAATTGTTTGATACATTCAATCTCAGAAAAATTATGTCATTCTTTTTTGAAAAAAATCTACTTTTTGACAAAATATGAGGGCTTAAAAGAGCTTCAGCTAAGGCAAAATTCCTTCGGGTTTTACTCGTAAATCCAGAATCTTCAAAATGCCATATCTCGACATCCGTTCCAGTCTTTTGCTTCAAATAAAGTGATTTTAAATTGATTTCATCAACAACATGTGATTGTTAACCAGTTGGAGCTATCTTGAAAATACTATCTATTCAAAAATGATATTTCTGATTTTCAGGGGTCAAAATATCAGATTTTACCATAAAAATGCCACTGTTTTTTGAAATCAATTTAAAATCACTTTATTTGAAGCAAAAGATTGGAACGGATGTCGAGATATGGCATTTTGAAGATTCTTTATTTACGCATAAAAATCGAAGGTATTTTGCCTTGGCTGAAGCTGTTTTAAGCCCTCATATTTTTTCGAAAAGTAGTTTTTTTAAAAAGAGAATGACATAATTTTTCTGAGATTGAATGTATCAAACAATTTATCCAGAAAAAAATACCTTCTGTCAGGACTGAATGTCTCTCTATAGGCTAGATTCTGCATAGGGTAAAAGTGAAAGTAGACATACTTTTTTCTAACACAATGATTTGAAAGTGTGAGCAATATTGAATTATTGTGTATTTTGACTTTTCTTATAACTCTTTTCATGATTTTTAAATATTTCAAAGTTTTATGATGCGAAATAGGTATTTTAAATTCTTTTATTAAGGGTTGTGGACACAAAATTAGACATACCTGACGCCTGGTATACACAATTGGCCTGTAATGCACATGTTTGACACAGTTAAAGGTATATCTAGTAAGTTTTATTCATTTCTGAGGGCTTTGCATGCATTGTATGGCAAAAATGTCAGTAAGCGACAATCTACATCTGTCCGAAAAGATGTCGAAAAGCCGCTTATGTCTGTTTTAAAAAAGATGTTGACGTCATCTCTGACTTTGTGTTCATCGCTTCTATATGGTTAGTGTCGATATGCAAATATTTTATGCAGTTTAATACATTTTACAAATGAAATGATTTAGTTGGCAAAAAGTATGTACTTTTCTATGTTTTTTAAAAGTTTTTTCTACCCCACCCACTTCATTTTAATGAATTTCATGGATCTGTACTTTAAACAGTGCTTATTGGCTGCATGAAAATGACCTGTAAAGATGCTACAAACAATATCTAATAAAAAAATACAATAAATAGTACAGTTACAGGCAATCTTGTGTAATGAACATATTGTAAAACATGGCATGGCCCTAAAAATGGAGTAAGGGAGGATAGTCTCAGAATTATTTTTTGTCATTTTTAAACTGAAAAGTTGCATTTTATTGATGGTTTCACATATAGAAACTGCTGAATAATGTTAATTAATTCATTTGAAGGCAGATTTTGAATATATACAAAAACAGTGGCATTTTTATGGTAAAATCTGCTATTTTGACCCCTGAAAATCACAAATATCATTTTTGAGTAGATATTATTTTCAAGATAGCTTCAACTGGCCTACGGCTCGATAGTATATGGATCGACCCGCAAGTCGTTCTTGCAGATGCTCGACCCTATACATAATCAAGGATTACGACTCGCCTTAGGTGCCTTTCGTACATCACCAGCCGAAAGTCTATATGTTGAAGCTAATGAACCATCACTTTCTCATAGACGGGACAAATTAGCTCTTCAATACGCCACTAAATTAAAGTCTAACCCTTCAAACCCAACTTTCGATAATGTTTTTAATCCTAGTTGTGAACCTCTTTTTGATCGAAAACCAAAGGCCATTCCACCATTTGGTCTTCGTATTAAACCAAAATTAAGAGACACTGAAATCGACCTAAATTTGATTGCCAAGTACAAAGTACCACCAATTCCACCGTGGACTTTAGAAACACCAACAATTATTTTTGATCTTTGTAATAATAACAAATCCAGTACAGACCCTACTGTCTTTCAAAGAAAATTTAATGAAATTAAATCGAAATACAGTAACTTCCAACATATATACACCGATGGCTCTAAAGATGGAGATAAGGTAGCTGCAGCAGCTGTTGTTCACAAACACAGCATAAAGAGCCGCCTGCCTGACAAGGCCTCTATCTTTTCAGCTGAACTTAAGGCAATTGAACTTGCCTTAAATTATATTCAGGAATCTGATGTTGACCATTTTGTAATATTTTCTGATTCCCTTTCATCTCTTCAAGCACTGGGTAATATGAAACATGATAACCCAGTCGTGCTTCAACTTTTAGAAAAGTACAATTCTCTTATAATTGATAATGTTATTATTTTCTGCTGGCTTCCAAGCCATGTAGGAATACGTGGTAATGATAGAGCTGATAGTGCTGCTAAGGCAGCATTAGATTTACATATATCTAATACCAAATTACCTTATACTGATTTTAAAAGTTGTATTAACACATATATTCGTAACTCTTGGCAAACCGCTTGGGATTTGTCAGTTAACAATAAACTCCATTCAATTAAACCGTTACTCGGAGAATGGCGTTCTTCTAGTAGACCCATTCGTCGAGATGAAGTTGTCCTAGCCCGGTGCAGGATAGGGCATACACGTTATACTCATTCATGTTTATTACAAGGTTAGCAATTACCAGAATGTATACCCTGCTTTGCACCATTAACGGTCAAACACATCTTATTGGAATGTGTAGACTTTGATCCTATGCGTCAAAGGTACTACAATGTTAATGCAATGAAAGAGTTATTTGATACTGTAGATTTTAGTCTTGTTTTAGATTTCCTAAAAGAGATCAGACTATATAAATCATTATAATGTGTTCTTATATATATTTACTTGTGTATATACCCGTTAACGGGCATTTGTTGATTAACATACATAATTTATATTAACCTTATCATCCCTTATTTTTTAATAGTTTATCTTTATATTTTTACATTAATTTTTAATTAATACTTCATTTCTTCATTTTTCATCATTTTTTGCGCACAATATGACCTATTTATGTGTCGACGTGCCGTAAAACACCATTCATTCATTCATTCCTCTGAAACTACTTGACGGATTTTCATGAAACTTCACAGGAATATTGCTCTTGATGTCTTATTGATCCTAGCAAATTTTCAGGTCGGCCGGAAATTCAAGATGGCCGTGGCGGCTAAAAATATTTTTTCAAAAAACAAGTTCCTGAAATCAAAATCAATCAGTAGAGCTTCAAGGTCATTGACCTCTTGTTATTACAAGGTGAGCAATTACCAGAATGTATACCCTGCTTTGAACCGTTAACGGTCAAACACATATTGCTGGAATGTGTAGACTTTGCTCCTATGCGTCAAAGGTACTACAATGTTAATACTATGACCGAGTTATTTAATACTATAGATTTGAGTCTAGTTTTAGATTTCCTGAGGGAAGTCAGACTATATAAATCATTATAATATGTTCTTGTATATATTTACTTTTTTATATACCCGTTTACGGGCATTTGTTAATTTACATATATTGTTTATATTACTACCATATCATCCCTTACATGTAAATAGTTTTATCTTTATATATTTACATTAATTTTTAATTAACCCTTCATTTCTTCATCATTCATCAGTTTTTGCGCACAATATGACCTATTTATGTGTCGACGTGCCGTAAAACACCATTCATTCATTCATTCATTCATTCATTCATTCAACTGGTTAAAAATCACATGTTGTTGATGAAATCAATTTAAAATCACTTTATTTGAAGCAAAAGATTGGAACGGATGTCGAGATATGGCAGATTTACGCATAAAAACCGAAGGAATTTTGCCTTAGCTGAAGCTCTTTTAAGCCCTCATATTTTGTCGAAAAGTAGTTTTTTTAAAAAAAGAATGACAAAATTTTTCTGAGATTGAATGTATCAAACAATTTATCCAGAAAAAAAAAACCTTCTGTCAGGTCTGAATGTCTCTCTATAGGCTAGATTCTGCATAGGGTAAAAGTGAAAGTAGACATACTTTTTTCTAACACAATGATTTGAAAGTGTGAGAAATGTTGAAATATCGTGTATTTTGACTTTTCTTTTAACTCTTTTCATGATTTTTAAATATTTCAAAGTTTTATGATGCAACATAGGTATTTTAAATTCTTTTATTAAGGGTTGTGGACACAAAATTAGACATACCTGACGCCTGGTATACACAATTGGCCTGTAATGCACATGTTTGATACAGTTAAAGGTATATCTAGTAAGTTTTATTCATTTCTTAGGGCTTTGGATGCATTGTTTGGCAAAAATGTCAGTAAGCGACAATCTACATCTGTCCGAAAAGATGTCGAAAAGCCGCTTATGTCTGTTTTAAAAAAGATGTTGACGTAATCTCTGACTTTGTATTCATCGCTTCTATATGGTTAGTGTCGATATGCAAATATTTTATGCAGTTTAATACATTTTACAAATTAAATTATTTAGTTGGCAAAAAGTATGACCTTTTCTATGTTTTTTAAAAGTTTTTTCTACCCAACCCACTTCATTTTAATGAATTTCATGGATCTGTACTTTAAACACTGCTTATTGGCTGCATGGTTGCATGAAAATGACCTGTAAAGATGCTACAAACAATATCTTATAAAAAGAATACAATAAATAGAACAGTTACAGGCAAGCTTGTGTAATGAACATATTGTAAAACATGGCATGGCCCTAAAAATGGGGTTGGGGAGGATAGTCTCAGAATTATTTTTTGTTATTTTTAAACTGAGAAGTTGCATTTCTTGATGGTTTCACTTATAGAAACTGCCGAATAATGCTAATTAATTCATTTGAAGGCAGATTTTGAATATATACAAAAACAGTGGCATTTTAATGGTAAAGTCTGCTATTTTGACCCCTGAAAATAACAAATATCATTTTTGAGTAGATATTATTTTCAAGATAGCTTCACCTGGTTAAAAAGCACATGTTGTTGATGAAATCAATTTAAAATCACTTTATTTGAAGCAAAAGATTGGAAGGGATGTCGAGATATGGCATTTTGAAGATTCTGGATTGACGCGTAAAAACCGAAGGAATTTTGCCTGAGCCGAAGCTCTTTTAAGCCCTCATATTTTGTCGAAAAGTATTTTTTTTTAAAAAAGAATGACATAATTTTTCTTAGATTGAATGTATCACACAATTTAGCCAGAAAAAAATACCTTCTGTCAGGTCTGAATGTCTCTCTATAGGCTGCATACAGCTAAATATAGCCTGGCTTAAGCCCCGCCTTTTGTTGTGTACGATTCAGTACAGAAGTAAAAGTTCACAGAGGTCAGCAGATATAACTTTGAAATAATCAACATGCATTTTCAGGAAGGATAAACTATAGGTAAAATAATCCCCATCAGCTAGGATCATTAAATTAAATAAAAAAGTATTTTTTCATGTTTTTGAAAATTTAACATCCATTGAAATTGCATGTCAATATTCAGTGCGGATTCAATAGTGTGCAGAGAGGTTGAGCAGTTTATGGCAAGAATCCAAGGGACATGGGCTCACATTTCCTGCCTGAAAATTATATTCAAGGGCTCACACAGGGAATGTGAGCCCATGTCCCCTGACAAGAATCCTAATAACTAATAATGTCCGACCGCAACGTTACGCCTTATTGTCAACATCGATCCAACGTCAGCATGCTATCTGGGTACATTCAACACCATTACTCAGAGTTCTGAAAAAGTTGTAAAATAATGAAAGAATGATCAAAATCTGTTGATAAACAAAGAAGATATGACCGTGTGACCTTAAAAAGGTACGTTCTACTCAAATGGATAGTTGTTGTTGTTGTTGTTGTTGTTGTTGTTGTTGTTGTTGTTGTTGTTGTTGTTGTTGTTGTTGTTAATATTATTATTATTATTATTATTCAGAATAGTGTACTAAATTGTACTACTACTACTACTACTACTACTACTACACTACTCAACTTTTATAATCGGTCACCCAGGTTTTTGAAAGTAACACTAAAAATACTAAAAACTGGAAATCACCGAAACACATACCAATATTTTATTAAGTTTATCAACAAGGTTTTAGTCCAATCAAGGCAGATTAAGTTTGTATTAAACGACGAATGAAAATTTGAATTAGTAAAAAATATATAATTCTTTGAAAAGGGACCGAATATAAAAGTTGAGTAGTCTATTATGCAGGAACATTTTATATTATGATATCAAACAAAGGTATCTCAACTTTTTTATAACTCAATGTATAGGTGCTGCTAAGTCAAACATTTAATATAAATTTATTCGGGACTAGAAGTTTCTAAGAATTAAGAAAATCGAAAATATTAGTAGTTCATGTACTCTGTCAAATACCACATGCGTAATCAGTTTAACATCAATGCTTAGGTGTCGCCATGTTGTAATGGTTAACTCCTTGGTTTATGCAAATAACGTCAAGTTCTTATGACTCCTCAACACTAAATACAACCTTACCACATCACCTTATCAAAGACAAGCTTATTGCTCTCAATAAAAGAACACACTTTCATTAGAGAAAAAAACAAATTGTTTTTGGCCTGCAACAATATTAATGCATTTTTTACTAGCGACAGTTTAGACAATTACACTAAGTTTGTGAAGCAATATTTTCCTATTAGGTAATATTTTCGTCAGGAATGGAACTACCGCTTACAGACAAATTGTTGGTATCCCCTATGGGTACGAACTGTGCACCTCTTGTCGCAGATTTATTCTTATATTGATATGAAAGAGACTTTTATCCGATACCCACGCAGATGTAATTGAAGCATTTAATGACACCTCTCGGTATCTGGATGACATATTGAATATTGACAGTCCTTCATTTTCTTGACTATGGTTAATACTGTCTATCCTAAAGAACTTCAACTCAACAAAGCGAACATTTCTGATACTGTCGCTTCTATCTCTCTATTAAACATGGCGAAATAATTAGTAAACTCTATTACAAGAGAGATGATTTTAGTTTTGATATTGTTAATTATCCCCACTTGGATGGGGATGTACCCCGTGTGCCTTCTTGTTTGTCTGTTTGCGTGTTTGTTTCTGTGTTTTGTGGTTGACTGTCCTCCTTGAATGCTACATTCCCTGTCCGATCTTTTTATATTTCTTTATTCGTTTTCTTAGAGCTTGTAGTCATGTTGAGGACTTTAATATTCGTAATATTTGTATAACTAAAAAGCCACACCAGCAAGGCTAATGCTACCATAAACTTCGAAAAGCCTTTGCAAAATTGTATTATTGTAACATTGAAAATATATAAAAGGAATTTAAGAAATCTTCTGCGATGCGACAAGGAATATCACAACCTGACTTCTATGGTGATGTGATTAACAACCTTCGTAAGATCCTTGATCATAATCACTTTCATACACTCTTTATTAAACTTGTTAAAATGTTTATCAAAAGATGTTATGCCCCTATAATTTTGCATGGCACTGCATGTTTAGTGGTTGACCCATTTACAGTTTACCACTACGGTTTCCTCTTTGATTGTGCAATGACCGGACAGATTGTGGACTCTATGATGACGTCTACCTAAATCCTCAAAGGACGGTAGCGTCTGATGCTTGTCTTAAATATTGTCTTATCGTACCCTTAATGGTTTGTTCTCTAGTTGCAATGGCTTCTGCCAAGTCATTGCGTACATGCTTTGTGGCTTTCTAGGCTTCTGTGTTTTTATATTGATATTTACATGATAGTTTATATTGCCTATTAATGCTTCATTGTTTGTTATAGAATGCAACCTGGCGGGTATATCTTTATTTACACTGTCCCATTTCATTAGGGTAATAGTGAGGTTAGGTGCATCCTAGAACCTGGTTCCCCCCACCCCCAGCGGCCCTTTGTTTGCCACTGACCTTTCCAGGGCGGTAGCCCTATTGTCAAAAAAGAGTAATGGACCTTTGGAAACGGCCGAAAACGACACATACGAAATATTGCAGTCTCGGTTTGACTGACACTGTTCATGAGCGGTAGTGAAATATGCTAGCTACCGCTCACACCCTCTAGCCCCGGGTTGAGCAGAACTCAATATTAATAAAATCAATAGTACACAATTTTAACCATCCCGAAGATGGCAGGCATATGGCGGTGGACATGGAGATTAATCTCCCCCATGTCGTACGGCGTATGGTCCCAGTATCTAATAAAAATCTATGCCCCGAAGAGCGAAATAAACATAATGGAATTTAGTTGGGAGCAGCGGTTATGAAGTCTGCATATCACAAGTAACAGTCAAAAAACTAAATTAAAAAGCAGACAACATATTCTATAAGTGGTTAAACAATACCCAGAGCCTTTAATCGGCCGGAGTAGTGGAACCACTGAATCGAAAATTAAGTAAGAAAACAAAAATAAATGAAAAAGTACCACCGATAATTAAATATAAGTATCGGGCTCAGCGATCTCCAAAGATCGAATTAATAACAGTACTGATTTCAAGCGCGGGGAGACGTTTTACTGCCGCCACACTGCACAAGTCAACCCTTTTATGTCGTGTCTTGCCTTTTAGTCATCTTTATTTTTTAATAGATAACAGTAGGGTAATAGTGAGGTTAGGTGCTCCTAGAACCAGGTTTAACCCACCCCCACCCCCACCACCCAGCAGCCCTTTGTTTGCCACTGACCTTTCCAAGGTGGTAGCCCTATTGTCAACCCTTTTATGTTTGTGCTGCTGTCCTGTCTTGCCTTTTAGTCATCTTTATTTTTTTTGCTTCTATGCGTGCTTTTGGTTGACTATGGTCCTTGAATGATACATTTCCTTTCGACGTGTCAACCCTTTTTGTGTTTGTAACGTCATATGCACTTTTTCTTATTAACATCGCCATTCATGTTTGTCGTTTTGGGTGTTTTTGGGTTTGCTGTGTTCTGCGAAAGCTGCATTTCCTGTTCGACTTTTATACTTATTTTTGTTTTGTTTTACATCTGCTTATATTGCCGACTAATTCTGTGTAGTGTGTTAGCGGATATAGCCTGGCTAGAATTCATTTACACTTTCCCGTTTTATTGGGATGAAAAGGGTAGTAGTAGTAGTAGTAGTATTTATTTCCTCCATGTATAGGAGAGTATATACATAAACAATGATACACACACAATTATGTACAACTAATAATTATAGAACAAACATATATAGAAGAACAATGAGAAGGCGTATATATAAAACTTTCTTACATAAATCATTTTCAATTCATCAAAATTTCCTTCCTTTACACATATCATATTATATTCACAACCGTCAACTAAAAAGCCTATTATCCGTATGATAAACACCGCTTCCAAAGGTCCATTACCATACTCTTTTTTTTAGTACGGATATACATGCCTATTAATTAACCACGTTTTTGTTAATAGTTAATAATAGTTGCAATTCGATTGCTGACTACTATAACTTTGTTTACCACCGACTTTAAATACATATTGACATAGATACCCGTTGTTAAGTGAAGACAAGTGTTAACCCATTAAATGAAAACACTTCACTGACAGCCAAACTACAAGACACGCAGCCCCAGAAAACTGACGGTCCGTATTACCAATGTTATTGCATTCTTCACCAAAAAACGTTTCTAAGTAAAATGGTCAATATGAGTTTTAGTATAACTTCTTGTCTTACTGCCGTTAAAGATCACGTTAAACTATATTGTGATAAAACTTATGAAAACTCTGGGATTAATTTATTTTGGTCTATAAAAAATTCAGGAGACGTTCTTGATAAAATTTTCAATAAAGGTCAAGTTTTATCAATAAGCACTTATCACTTCTCTACACTATATACAACCTTACCACATCACCTTATTAAAGACAAGCTAATTTCTCTTATTCAAAAAACATTCGCTAGAGAAAATACTACATTTTTGGCATGTAATAATATTAAAGCGTTTTTTACTAAAGGCAGTTTAGACAATTATACTATGTGGACTTGCTATGAAATTTGTGAAGCACTCATCTTCCTATTAGATAATATTTTCGTCAGGTATGGTACCACCGTTTATAAACAAATTGTTGTTATCCCTATGGGTACGAACTGTGCACCACTTGTCGCAGATTTGTTTTTATTTTGCTATGAAAGAGATTTCATGTTGAGTCTTTCACCAGATACCCAGGCAGATGTTATTGAAGCTTTTAATGACACCTCTCGGTATCTGCATGACATACTGAACATTGACAACCCTTTCTTTCCAACTATGGTTGATAATATTTATCCTAAAGAACTTATATATTTGATAATAACGCTTCTTTTCTTGATTTAGATCTCTCCATTGAGAATGGTGAAATAATTAGCAAAATCTATGACAAGAGAGATGATTTTAATTTTGACATTGTTAATTACCCCCACTTGGATGGGGATGTTCCCCAAGCAACTTCTTATGGGGTGTATGTGTCTCAACTTATTCGTTTTTCAAGAGCTTGTACTCGAGTTGAGGACTTTAATATTCGTAATCTTTGTATAACTAAAAAGCTACTCAATCAGGGTTACCGTTACCATAAACTTCGTAAAACCTTTGCAAAATTTTATTGTCGTAACCCTGATCTTCTTTCCAAATATAAAAGTAATTTAAGGACTCTTCTGCGACAAGGACTATCAAAACCTGACTTCTATGGTGATGTGATTTATAAACTTCGTAAGATTCTTGGTCATGATCACTTTCATACTATCTTTGTTAAACTTGTTAAAAAGTTTATCAAACGAGGTTATGACCCTATCATTTTGCAACGTAATGCATGCTTGGTGGTGGACCCTTTTACAGTTCGCCACTATGCTTTCCTCTTTAATTGTACGATGACCGGACAGGCTGTTGACCCTATGATGACGCCTACCTAAAGCCCATTGGGACGGTGGCGTTTTATGTTTGTCTATGATTTTTCTTGTCGTGCCCTTAATGGTTTAATCTCTTGTTACTCTGGCTTCTGCCAAGTCATTGAGTACCTTCATTGTGGCTTTCTAGGCTATTGATTTTTTTGTATTATATTTACACGAGCATGTTTGTGTTTTACTTATATTGCCTATTGATGCTGCCTTGTTGGTTAGAGATTAGATCATGGTGGGGATTTCTTTATTTACACTGTCCTGTTTTAATGGGATGACAGTAGGGTAAGTGTGAGGTTTGGTGCACCCTAGAACCGGTTTAAACCCCCAGTGGCCTACTTTGCCACTGTCCGTTCCAAGGCGGTAGCCCTATTGTCAACCATTTTGTGTTTGTGATGTCGTTTGCTTTTATTATTACTTTTGCCATCTTGTTTGTCTGTTTGCATGTGTGTTTCTGTGTTTTGTGGTTGACTGTCCTCCTTGAATGCTACTTTCTCTGGCCGATCTTATTATATTTCTTAGTAACGGTTTTAAATATATGTTTCTCTCCAGGACTATCAAGAAACGTTTGTATGATGTTTAAGAGTTAAATTTCTAAATTGATAATACTACGTAAACGTAAACATAAACGTAAACATAAACGTAATCCATAATTAAATAAAATCTAAGGGACTTTCTCAAAGATAATTTTAAAAATTATGAATACGATACTAACCACAAGGTTTCATGCATTTATTAATATATTAATCGTGCTTGTTTTCGTCTCTTCACCATAGAAACACACATTTTAACAACATTTGGTGACAAATGCGATGAGTGGCGCCGACTTATATTGTTTAATCTCGACACAATTGCATTATCGACACAATCTATTTAACTTTGAATCAGACAGTTTAGCTGTCAAACACGTCATTTTCTGTCTGTTTTCGAGTATGTATGTGTTTTTGTTTTTAACATTTTATTTCAAATATGAAGTGTACATACATTTTTAGACATACAGTACAGATGTGATTTTTACGACCTCATACAAAACAGGTGTTATTTTTTAACAGTACCTCTCTGCTCTTTATTGAGAATGTAATCATACAGGGAATGATTATAGAATATAATGTACAGATATAAATAACCATTATTCTGATGTTTTGTCACAGCATATTACATTCCATTTTTTAAACTATTTTTTTTAAAATAATATTTCCTTTTCCTAAGAGGTACACATGTATTGAGAACAATTCAATAATTCTAAATCGTTTAACTTGTTCTATATAAACAGAATATATTGGAAGACATTTTCTCAGTTTGCAAGAATAAATATATCTTTTTATAGAGAAGCGCTAAAATATATAAAATATTGTCAATGTCTGTTAAGCACTTAGAGACTAGAATGATATCCTTCGGTTTGATTTCTAACAACATATTGCATTCTTCCTTCAGATGACCAAAAAGCTCTATAAGAATATTTCTGGAAAAGATGCAGTCATACAACACATGTAAAATAGTTTCGTTACAACTGATAAAGTGTAGTATTGGAAGATTTTATTTTTATGGAGATCTCCTGTAAAATGTTTAATTTTGAGTTATGTTTTGTGAAATTGTTGTATGTTGTTAAAAATAAGTATTAAAGTCAAACAGGAAATGCAGCTTTCACAGAACACAGCAAACCCCAAAAACACGCAAAAGGACAAACATGAATGGCAATGTTAATAAAGAATAAAGGCATATGACGTCTCAAGTCTCAAGACAATAGGAATAGCCTTGGAACGGTCAGTGGCAAAAAAAGCCGCTGGGGGTTTAAACCAGGTTCTAGTGTGCACCAAACATCCCACTTACCCTACTGTCATCCCAATAAAAAGGGACAGTGTAAATAAAGAAATACCGCCATGAACTATTCTCTAACCAACAAGGCAGCATCAATAGGCAATACTTATAAGTTAAACACAAAGATGCTCGTGTATATATAAATACAAAAAAACAATAGCATAGAAAGCCACAAAGAAGGTACTCAGTGACTTGACAGAAGCCAGAGCAATATGAGAATAAACCATTGAGGACACGACAATACAAGATTGCAGACAAACATCAAACGTCGTCACCTTTTTGGGCTTTAAATAGACGTCATAATATGGTCCACAATTAAAGAGCAAAGCATAGTGGCGAACTGTAAATGGGTCCACCACCAAGCATGCAGTGCGTTGCAAAATGATAGGGTCATAACCTCTTTTGATACACTTTTTAATAAGTTTAACAAAGATTGTATGAAAGTGATCTTGACCTAGGATCTTATGAAGTTTGTAAATCGGACCACCATAGAAGTCAGGTTGTGATAGTCCTTGTCGCAGATTTACTTTTATAATTGGAAAGAAGATCAGGGTTACGATAATAACATTTTGCAAAGGATTTACGAAATTTATTGTAAAGTAGCCATGATGGAGTAGTTTTTAGCTATACAAAGATTACGAAATTGAAGTCCTCAACTCGAGTACAAGCTCTAGAAAAACGAATAAGTTGAGACAAATAAACCCCATAAGAAGTTGCTCGGGGGAACATTCCAATCTAAATGGCGATAATTAACAATATCAAAATTAATATCATCTCTCTTGCTAATTATTTCACCATTTTCGATAGAGAAATGTAAATCGAGGAAAGAAGCGTTTGTATCAGAAATATTAGCTTCGTTACGTTGAAGTTCTTTAGGATATATATTATTAACCATAGTAGAAAAGAAAGGGTTCTCAATGTTCAGTATGTCATCCAGGTACCGAGAGGTGTCATTAAAGGTTTCAGTAACATCTTCCTGGGTTTCTGGTGAAAGACTCAACATGAAATCTCTTTCATGGCAATATAAAATCAAATCTGCGACAAGTGGTGCACAGTTTGCACCCATAGGAATACCAACAATTTGTCTATACACGGTAGTTCCATATCTGACTAAAATATTATCTAATAGAAAAATAAGTGATTCACAAACTTCATGCAAGTCCACTTAGTGTTATTGTCCAAACTGCCGTTAGTAAAAAAACGCTTTATTATTGTTACAGGCCAAAAATGTAGTATTTCCCTAGCAAACATTTTTGAATGAGAGTAATAAGCTTGTCTTTGATAAGGTTTTGTGATAAATTTCTATATAATATAGAAAAATCATAAGTAGATGAAACTTGACGTTTATTTCAAATTTTATCAATAACGTTGCCTGAATTTTAATAGATCAAAATAAATTAATCGCAGAGTTTTCATAAACTTTAGCACAATATTGTTTAACGTGATCCTTAACAGCAGTAAGACAAGATGTTACAAGTTTAGAATTGGAAATAAAACGGGCTTTACATGGTTGTTTGTGTAATTTGGGAACCCAGTACATCGTTGGAAGTCTGTTTTGCTTTTCGTCTATTGCAGCCTTGAACATATTGCACTGAGTGATATGCGTCGAAAAAACACTAACATTTGAAGTCAGCTCTTATTTGTATAAGATTAGTATGTTTGATAATATGCTATTGTCAACCCTTTTGTGTTTGTGATGTCGTTTGCTTTTGTTATTACTTTTGCCTTCTTGTTTTTCTGTTTGCATGTTTGTTTCTGTGTTTTGTAGTTGACTGTCCTCCTTGAACGCTGCTTTCCCTACCCGATCTTTTTATATTTCTCTACTGTGTATGTTCAACAACTCTGAAAAACCATAAGCGAGTGGCGTTAACAATAGGCCTGCCTATATGTTAGCAAAAGTTGTTGAGAAACTATGTTTTATGAAATGCTTGTCCATATGCATGCGACTTACAATTTAATAAAAAAAAAAATCACTGGCAAGTATACACCTCAGTGCGTTCCCCTTCCGACATTCCGGGAAAAGGCGTTACAGATACGTGAAGTCATCAGTGACCTTAAATATCAAATTGAAACAATGAGAACAGAATTAGATGACTGTTGTCAGAAACTGGTCAACTCTGAAAAAGCAGCAAAGGAGACAGCTATTCAAAGGTTTAAATACTTTATGCTATAAAAAGAGTATGAGAGTGGACCTTTGGAAACGGCCGAACACGAGGCATACGAAATATTGCACTCTCGGTTTGATTGTTCATGAACGGGTTGAGCAGAACTCAATATTCATAAAATCAATAGAACATAATTTTTACCATCCCGAAGATGGCATGCATACAGATATTTTCTTCCCCCACGTCCAGCGGCGCATGGTCCCTATATCTAACAAAATACTATGCCCTGAGTGCGAAATAAACACAATGGAATTTAGTTATGAAGCGTGCGTATCACAAGTAACAGCCAAAAGACTAAATTAAAAAGCAGACAACATATCCTATGGGTGGTTAAACAATACCCAGAGCCTTTTATCGGCCGGAGTAGTGGAACCACCGAATCAAAAATTAAGACAAAACCAACGCATTCGTGATCTTGAAACAGAACATATAAAGCTAAAAATACAAATACAGGATTACATCCAGAAACTAGCAAAGTTTGAAGAAGGAAATAAAAACGTGGCAAGCCAAATGAATGAACACATTGTGCGGGAAGACATTCCATATAATTTCAATAATTTCGAAAAAAACAGATGGAAGATTTAAGGGCACAAAAATCAATGTTAATGAATCAGATGCAACCAGAACAATAATATCAGGAAACGACAATGCAAACCCCTATACATTTTTAGGGTAATCCAAATATGGAAAAAAAATGAGACGAAAATGCATATGTTTTCGCGCAGCAGCAATATTTCCCAATAAACCAAAGCAGAGACAGACGCCACACAAATCGACATGTTAATCACCACCACGAATATGGACAGTTTTAGAGATAATGTACGCAGAGAACATCTATTCTACAGTGCTAAATGTATTAATTGTTTCTCCCAAGTTCATTTCTGCTATTTATAGTTTTGAAACATATTTATTTTAGAGACAAATAAGTAGCATTCCAATCAATATTGTTATCTTTTCATCCCAACGCAGGGATTGTATGACATTCACTGATCCAGTTTTTCCTTAAACACGTGTGTTTCATATATTGGCCCGTTTTATTAGGGGTTTCCTTAACTTTCCTCGTGATCTAGTATTAGACACTGTTTCGAGTTTTGGACCTCTTTTAACCGTCCGTAAATTTACAAATATTATTTCTTAAGGATCGTTGATACTTTTTCGTATCTCTAATAACTATTAATTGGCCCTTATTCTGCTTTTCCCAGAATGGTATTACTTTCTAAATTACATATATGAGTCTCTTAAAATAAATCTTTTTTTACACTCTGCGTCATCAATATAAATTACACAAAAGAACTTCATTTCTCAGAACTGAACGATATGTACGCCTTACACCTTTAAATCTTCTTTCGGCAACCTCGTTTCATGTTCCTTCTAATAATATTACTAGGATTTTTAATAATGGCTCAAAAGTTTCAGTTACTCCTCTTGGATCACCTGTATTGAGGAAATACCATATAAAGAAAGATAAAAATATCGGACCATATAAAGTCTCCTTTCAGAAATCGTTCATTCAAGACGCAGGGTGTTTCCCTCTATTAATAAGTGCAATGCTAAGAGGTGCAGTTATCTTGCAAGTCCACCATATAAATCAGCTGTTAATGGTAGAATGTTTAATGTATGTCTAGCTTCAAATGTTGATTGACGTACATTTCACGTCATTTATGTTTTGACTTGAAAAGCATATAATATGTTGGACAAAAGGTCGATCTTTAAAAGTTCGATTTCGTGAACATAAATATAATGCAGGGGCAAAAAAGGTCTCTGGGGGTTTAAACCTGGTTCTAGGGTGCACCAAACCTCACCTTACCCTACTGTCATCCCAATAACTCTAAATTGAATGAAAACATAATTGTTTTTCTTGTGCAGAAGGGAAGTTTCATTGCAGTCCCTTTAGTAGATTTTGGGTTAAGCTCCGGACAAGAATTATAAGTAGATATCATTACAAGGGTATACATATAGATATAAAAATCGAACAGGAAAAGCAGCATTCAAGGATGACACACTAATTTGAATTTAGATAGAGTTATGTTTAGTGTAATCTGCACTGCCTCTCTCTGCCCTCTATCATTGTGTAAAGTAACATTGCAATCCCATTAGTAGTTTTTTTAGTTATGACCCGGACAATAATCCGAATGGACAGACAGATATACGGACGGAAATGCGGACAGACAAAGCGATGTTTATATGCTCTCTCTTCGGGGAGTATAAAAAGCTCTCAACCCGGGTTTTTATCTAAGGGGAGACTCCTTAGTTTCGAATGAATGTCCATGGGGAATTTCTTATAAAATAGAAATCTAAGAGATTAAAAGCCATGTACAGGCTAGACAATAAAAAAGAAATCCACAAATGCGGTGTTTATTCACTTAGTATGACATAATAGTTAATTTTGATATAAATAAACTTTTTGTACTATGACCCATATGTAGCCTGTAAACAGAAAATCGTAACTGGTGGCTATGTTGTAAATGATAGCTTTTTTTATCACTTCCTGCAATTCTTGAGTCGACATCAGATTACGGAAAAAAAGCCGGTTAAGGTATGTAGAAATAGCATTTTTATGACAATTTGGAGTGTTTGTCATTCAATTATGGATGTGTTATATCTCAAATAAGGGACAGGTATATGCTGTCGTTTGTCTATAAATGTCATGTTTTCACTTTTTTGAGTGCTGAGTGGGTTGGGTAAATGAAGTTGTATTTGTAGGTAGAGAAACCGATTTTGATGCTTTCTAGCATGTATTTGCTATATTTTGAGAGGAAATTTTATAATCTTTCAGGAACAATGCATGTTTGTTATTTTTGAAAAATAGAATTCAAGTTATTTAGCGTAATTAGTGAACATGTCTGAAACTAGTCTGAATTTCAAAGAAAACTGTAGATTCCGACCTAAGTGAGACAGGGTCCAGCCCTACTAATTGACCTTTGCAATTTTATATATTCCTTTTCCGCACCATAACTGAAAAACTACTTCTGGGACTGCAATGAAACTTCACACAATAATAGAGGGCAATAAGAGGGAATGAAGAGCCCAATAACCATAACCACCTTCATTTAAATTAGAGTAATTGCCCATTGTAATGGGTATATACGTAAAGTTCATGTGAGCTTAACTGAAACACTAATAAAGGGACTCCAATGAAACTTCACACAGTGATAGAGGGCAATGGAAGGAAGTGCAGAGTACAATAACCATAACTCTATATTATATCAAATTTGAGTAATGGTACTTTGTAATTTTATACTTATAATTATTGTATACTTATAATTATTGTCCGGAGCAAAACTCGAGAATTACTGAAGAGATGGCAATGCAACATCACACTGATACAGTGCCTGTCTGTAATTTTATAATTTTAGTATGGAGCATAACTCGAGAAGTACTGATGGGACTGCACTGAAACTTCACGCAACGATAGAGGGCAAGAACAACAACACTATATATATGTTCCGATAACGGTTTAAACAAGACCTCGGTCTGAGGGTGTTCCGCTCACCGCGGCAAACCGCATATGAAATATTTTATTAAATTTTCAAATTAGCGTTAATG
This sequence comes from Cyrtodaria siliqua, assembly GCA_037043455.1. Taxonomy (NCBI): domain Eukaryota; kingdom Metazoa; phylum Mollusca; class Bivalvia; order Adapedonta; family Hiatellidae; genus Cyrtodaria; species Cyrtodaria siliqua. Next base: position 108,868 of record JAWPHD010003795.1, read on the forward strand.
TCAATTTGAACAGCATCCATCCGTTCTTCTTATATTTTTGTTTCTCTCTCTGGCCTTTCTTCTTTTCCTTTCCTCCCTCTGCCAGGCTCTTGGATGCAGCTTTGCATACATGTACTTGGGTGCTGATTAGTGCTAATTATTAAGTTAGAAATAGAAATGAAAAATGGATTGAATGTTGTTTTTTAAGTATATTTGCACTTTTGGTGTGTCACTAAACCAAACAATAAATTCATTAATAAGAAAGGCATAAAACAACAATAACAGTTTATCAATTAAAGAACTTCAGTAAGTTCTTACAACTACAGTTCTATTAAGCAGTTAAGTGCACATTGTATTTATGGAAAAGACATGATTTATAAGACTTTTATGACAGACCGGATTTGTTACTTCGATTACAGTTCAAATGATTAAATCTCATCGGATAAAATGTGTAAATAAACCCTGCTGTTCAATATCATAATTTTGATAGAGCATCATCAAAAAACTGACCAATCAGTGACCAGAAATAAGACATACCTAATACATTTTGGTAAGTGATAAACTCGGTCTTTATCCTTGATGTTCAACCTAGTTTACTGTTAAAATTAAGGTATTTACAGTGTGATTCTTTTAAAACTCTGCATATTTCATGCTAACTGATTCAATATATGTATCTTTCAAAATCAAAATCTTGGAAATTATCATCTTTTTACTCTGCCAAAGATTTTTTTATTTTACTATAGAACTTAAGGATAAAAACCGGGTCGGGTAACACATTTTTTATCACCTACTGAAAATAAGATGAAACCTCAACATCTTTGCAAATGAAAATTATGAATTGATTAAGTAATTTTTTATGCAAAGGTTAGGGTTAGGACAGGGATGTATTCTTAGCCCCACTCTGTTTCCCTTTATATAAATGATCAGCTTGACGGAAAATTAGTTTCATGTTTAATGTGCAATCTGAGCTCTCAAAGTTTGAGTCTTTCTGTAAAAAATGGTATGTTGAAGTAAACCTGGACAAAACAAAGGTGATTGTCTTTAACAAATCTGGTAAACTTCTGAAAAAGTTCAGTTTTATGTTTGACCAAATATGTGTAGATATGGTCTCTGAATATAAATATCTGGATATAATTTTCAAACCTTCTGGTACTTTTACTGAGGGAATCAGTCATCTCAATAACAAGGCTAGAAAAGCTATTTTTCCTATAAGGAAAGCTTTAATATCTGATAAATCTAATGTTAATGTGCACTTAAAACTATTTGATATGTGTATTCGACCAATCCTACTGTACTGTAGTGAGGTATGGGCTTTGAACTTGATTGTTAAACCTAACACCGATATTGAAAAAAGATATGACCTATTTGCTCCTGAAAAACTACAGCTTAGATATTTTAAATACGTGTTAGGAGTTCACAAATATGCATCGAATGATGGTGTTAGAGCTGAATTAGGAAAATACCCTTTAGCTATTTTCAGTCTCAGAAGTTCTGTCAAAAATGAGATATAGGGTCCTATAGAAACCACAGCGTCCGAACGCAATGGCATCGTAGGTCCGCACTGTACTGCAAACAATGACTAGATAATACAATGAAAGAGACACAAAACAACAGAAAGGGTGGTGAAGACAGGGTTACCGACTTGGAAGGGTCAGTAGGCAATAAGGCCTACTGGTTAGCTTGAATCGATTTTATATGCGCACAATCCTCGCTATTATCCTGTCTTCAGCGCCTAAATAGACAAGACAGTGCAAATAAACAAAACTACATCCCATCAAAAGGAATTCTCTAACAATAAAGAAATATAAAAGGATCGGACAGGGAAAGTAGCATTCAAGGAGAAAAGTCAACTACAAAATACAGAAACAAACACGTAAACAGACAAACAAGAAGGCAAAAGTAATAATAAATGCAAACGACATCACAAGCACAAAAGGGTTGACAATAGGGCTACCGCCTTGGAACGGTCAGTTGCAAAGTAGGCCACTGGGGGTTTAAACCGGTTCTAGGGTGCACCAAACCTCACACTTAATCTACTGTCATCCCATTAAAACAGGACAGTGTAAATAAAGAAATCCCCGCCATGATCTAATCTCTAACCAACAAGGCAGCATAAATAAAGTCCACATCCAGAGAAACTAACTAAAGAAACACATACAAAATAATAAACATCTCAGGATGTATCCAGAATCGTACTGAACAACCATAGTAGTTGCAGCTAAAGAGAAAACCAATCTAGGGTACGACCAGAAAACCCGAGGGACGAAAGCTCATGCACCCACCTCCCTTAGTTGGGGTTTCAGTAGGTACAATCATAGAGTCCCAAGAGGTAGTCCAGTCATCGCACAAGTGAAAAGTGAAGCGTAATGTTTGACTGTAGAGGGGTCAATCACTAAACATGCAGTGCGCTGTAAAACCAAAGTGTTATATCCTTTTCTGACGAACTTCCTGATTAAATTTGTAAAGCGGTCAGGAAACCCGTCAGACCCCTTTAACTTTCGAAGTTTGTAGACCACATCTCCATAAAATGAGGGTTGTGATATGCCTAGTCGCAGAAGTGTTTTAAGGCTGGTGTTGTACTTTTCCAGCAGGCCCTCGTTGCGGCGGTAGAATTTAGAGAAAGGTCTACGTAGTTTGTGATAACGAAAACCCTGCTGAAGAAGTTTACTTGTAATAATTTGATTTCGATCATTGAAGTCTATAACATCATTACACGCTCTAGCAAATCGAATGAGCTGGGAGATATACACCCCGTATGAGGTAGCACGAGGTACATCTCCATCCAGGTGCGGATAGTTAACGATGTTAAAATTGAAATCATCTCTCTTATCATAGATTTTAGTATGAATACAATCATTTGAAATCGAGAGATGAAGATCGAGAAATGCTGCTACTGTATCCGAACTGTTGGATTTATTCAACGTGAGCTCTGGTGGATAAATGTTAGTAACCATATGAGCAAAGAACGGATTATCAATACTGATATGTCATCAAGACACCGAGAAGTATTATTAAAGGCATCAATAATTTCACCCTGGCTAGCAGGTGACAAACTCAACATAAAATCTCTTTCATAGCAGTATAAAAAGTAATCTGCAACAAGTGGCGCATAGTTAGTACCCATAGGAATACCAACAACATGACGGTAAATAGTTGTACTGTATCTTATAAAGATGTTATCCAGAAGAAAATATAAGGCTATACAAACATCAGTACAAGTCCACAAATTATACTTATCAATGGGGGCGTTAGTAAAGAAAGCCCTGACATTATTACAAGCTAGAAAAGTTGTACATTCTCTAGCAAATGTCTTCTGAATAAGCTGAAGCAATTTTTCTTTGATAAGATTATGTGGTAGTGTAATATACAGTGTAGAAAAGTCGTACTAGGTGCTTAGAGAAGAGGCATGAACATGCTTACGCCGTAGTTTGTCAAGAACTTCTCCAGAGTTTTTGATAGACCAAAACAGATTGATTCCCGAGTTCTCGAAGGCTTTTTCTGCAATATTTTACAATATGTTCTTTAATCGGGGAAAGTCAGGAAGTCAACAGTTTTGATATATTGGTCGTGGTACATGAACTAGAATTAGCGAAATTACTAACTTTTGGTTTCACATCATCAACTCCAATAAAGATTCTCTTGTTCGCAAATCTTACCTAGATAGCATATCTAATAATAAAGGATATGGTCCAACAATGCACACATTTTTTTCTTACACAAATAGGTTTCTCACATTCTTGGGATAACCAAAACACTTTGTCAATCAGTGCATTGTTAGCTTCTGTTACCAAACAATTGCAGAATAGATACGAGTCATTTTCGAAACATAACTTATATAATGATTCTAATAAACCCAATGGTAATAAGTTACGTACCTATAGGACTTTGAAGAGTTCTTACTGTTTGGAAAAATATCTTCTAGCCAATGATAAGTTAAAAATTGAAGTTGCTAATCGTGTTAAACTCAGAAGGTCTCAGAATAAGCTGTCACAAATTTTTTATAGAAGAAGGAAGGTAAACTAAAATATATATTAATAACAGAATGTGTAAGATGTGTAAACATTGGATTGAAGATGAATTCCATTTTATGATAAAATGTTCCCTGTTACATATTGTAAGGGCTAATTTCTTTGCAGAACTAACTGCTATTATTCCCTATTTTTCAATGTTGGACGATAAGAGTACATTTTACCTTATTCTCGGTGGTAATGATCATGATATCAGCAATATATATGTAATCATTTATCTCAAAGTTTTTCAATTTTAGAAAGACGGTATTAGGGAAATAAATTTTACTTGGTGAAGTAACACTTTATATGTGGTAGGCCTAGTTTTTATATATGATCTCCCCCAGGAGTGGATTTATATAAGATAACAAATGACAGTTATTATAATTATAAATAAGCATTTATGGAGAGAGATACTGAGTATATGATTTATTTTCTTGCTTCTTGCTTTATACATGCTTTGTATTTCACTGTGTATGTCTATGTTTTTTTGTGATTTCCTACTGTTGGATTTTAGACCAATAAAAGATTTTATTTGATTTGACTTGAGGTGTAGCACACCCATTGCAATACAGGAAGTGTCGGTCTGAGTTATCGCATAATGGCGTCAATAAATAATTCTCATTTCTTTTTGTAAAAAAAGGCATTTTCACTAATTTAAAGTGCTATTTTTGGTTTATATTACATTGTTGATCTATTTGTTACATTTTTCAAGCATTGCCATGTTAAAATTGTGAGTTTTGAATTTATTTTGCTTATATGGAAATGAGTGTATGAATACAATATTATGGCATCTCAGTGTTTATGTTTTTAAAGGGACCATTCATTCATGATACAAGTTCTTTCTTAGAAGATACATGACCCCCATTTTTCTGTGGATTTTTTGGCAGCATATATGTCATTTGTGATGAGAATGTAAGTTATTCATTTTTAAATTGGGCCCAGATATGAATGACAACATGGCATTTAAATTTTAATTCACACACAACTCAATGCAACAATCAATGGGTGTGTTACACCTTGATTTGCAAGCATAGATTTTGTGGTGTTACACCTTGAGCTGAAGAATACACAGGACCAATAACTCTCATCTATTTCCGGTTTCTAAATGAGGAAGTGTCATCTGCTCTGACTGTTGTCTCACTATTCCAATGTTTTCTACTGTTTAATACAATGACAAAGCAATATAATGGGGAATTGCTGCAGAAAATGTTTTGCCCGATTCGATAGACGGTAAATATACTATTGTTTTCAAGTTTATGGTTTATTATACCTACTAATCACTGCACCAATAATGGCAATATAATCTGATAGCATATCTTCAATAATGGTTATTGATAACGTGTAACACACAGTGTCAATCTCGTGACGAATTATGGTCGCTGTGAACTATATATGAGATAATTAACACGTGTGCATATTGTATGTGTTTACTTAGACTGGGTCTGTGACACTGAAATTGACTTTATAGTTAATCACTCCTGTGAAATCCTAGAGTGAAACCCCTATACCCCCACCCCCTTAGATTTAGCCTTTTCAGGCCTAAGAAAACTATGAGACATTTTTGTTGCGTTTAACTGTTTTATAGCTTCTTGTTTGAATACTTTTTTTATACGTCCAAGCATTAAAACATACACTTCACATGGATCTCCACTGTAATTGGACCGGAAAATTTACACAAATATTTAGACACTCAGCGGGTTTGAACTCGGGACCCTGTGCATCTGAAGCGGACGCTTTACCGATATCGCCATAAAAAGCTATCTCTGTGGTGAGACAGTAACACTCTTATAAACCTATCTATTTACATACACCCCCAACCGAGTCCTACTACATACATCCAACCTTGTTATTTTATTTTTGATATTTGAAACCATCAACATATATACAATGATCTAAGCATCTGGGAATAACCTCAACACAATGCCTACCCGGATTCTCCACCGATGTAATCGGACCTGAAACATTACTCATAAATATTTAGGCACTCAGCGGGTTTGAACTCGGGACCACTTGCATGTGTAGTGGACGTTTTGCAGATATTTTTTGGTTTTTGCATCAATTAAGTTACAATTTAGGCCAAAAGTGGAAAATTGGTCATATACTACAATATCAATTATGGTGGTGAAAAATAAAGTCAACTTCAGCAGAGCTGTAATAATTTTTGACTGCAATGAGTATTTACTCATCAGATTCAAAATGAATGAGTAAAACAAACTCATTCAGAGTAAACAATGTCTTGAAATAATTCATCCTTTCAAAATGGATGTGAATTAATACATTTTAATAGAAACAACTACGATGGTTAAATGGAGGTTAAGTTAAAGCAAAAGAAACACTGCATCATGACCTTAATAATAAATATTATACATGTACACATGTTTGGAAAAAAATTCATCATGTAAATATGGAATAAACTGTTCCTCAGGACAATACATACAAACATAATACCCTTGATTTTTAAAAGTTATGAGTATTTGTAGTAAGTTGATGAGTAATGATACTCTCAGTTTTTAATTACAGTTTTTAAAAACAGGGGTTTTGAAAAAAAATACTCAAAAACTCAACTTATCTACAGCTCTGCTTCAGGTGTGAAGGGACACAGACATATTAATAAACAGATAGGTATCCAATGAAGTAGCCAAAATATCACATGGCACCTTAACTTTTCCTTTCATCTCCTTTCTCATTTATTCGTTGATTTTGATGAGAATTCATTCAAAAGATTCATAATGAATATCAAAATGGGATTATAATAATTCTGTTTCATTTTCAACATAAGAAGTTATATAAAAAGCTGTTTAAAGATAAAAATCCCATCATTTTTTTTTTCTCTTAAAAATCAAGGTTTGACATAGTAAAAGTTTGCGTTGAACTCCTTTTTTATTTAAAATGGTGGAGTAAGGAAAATGCTATCATTAGAAGGAGAATTAAATCTGTGATGGTTTTGGCATAAAACTTGTATCTATAAAACTCTTTAAGATACAACTGTTTAAAGTTGGGCAAGATTTTGTGAAATTTTCGCACTCACAGTCCCTCATGAATTAAGGTAAATTTCACAGTGTCCAATATCTTTGTAATTAGGTCTGTGGAAGGGACCATGCTCTTTGTTGATTGTTTATTGTAATCTTGACTTTCTAAAGGCATATTACACTATCCATTTCAGTTAATAATGCACCATGATTTTGTAAGGTATGTGGCATAATGGATCCTTGGAAAAGGTTGATTTTTGTTGTGGACAAATTAAAACAATTCACTAGTTACAAAAGCAGTCATTGAAAAAAAGGAAACACAAATTGTATACCCATTTACTCAATAAATGCTATACTATATAAGAAAGTCATGGCTAATTTCCTGATAAAAAGCCTGGCTCTTGGAAAATGTCAAATGGGTGAGGTGTTACAAAAGTGTTCATTGTTTCTATGGCTTGTTTATATTTCAAACATTTTTTTCCACTCCAGAATACATAGCATATAAGGTGCTGGAAAATGATGTTAAACACCAGACAAACAAACCCACTAGAATTTGCTTAAGGCTTTGTAATGCACATTTTAGTAAATAATACACCATCATTTTGTAGGGAAAGTGACATAATGGCCTATTGAAAAAAGACAGATATTACCCTGTGGAAAATATGTCACTTTTCTAAATTATTTATAAACATCCCTGTATTTACTTTAATTTATTAAAGGCAGACATGGGTTGGGGGAAGATAAAAGTCACCTGCATCAACAATGACTCAATAACGTCAACAGTTGCATGATGTCATAGTGCAATAAAACATGAACTTGGCATCGTCAACGCACAAAATGTCTGTGATATCCAAGAAAAGTAGTTGACATTGTCAGTGCACGATGTCAATGCAGAAAATGTCAGTGATATCAGCGATTTTTTTCAACCTTTTGGGAATGGTACCGCAGGTCCTTTTTGGCTGTTCTACAGGGTCCGTTATACAGACCCATTTCCAATAATAAATCGCCTCTATTTTTCCCAATTTCAGGAAAACAAATCCCAATTTCCAGAAAAAATCGGCAAATACTGAGCCGCATTCTTCATTTGCTCAGGCTCCGCAAATTAAATTAGTTGTAATTCGTTTTGGTCGTGTTTGAATTTTAATGTTGTACAACGTAGTTTCACCCGTGACATCAGTTTTCGCAAATTATAACGATGTCGCATAATAGCAAGTATCACTCCAGCAAAGTGAGGAAAAAGAATGCCTTATCGATCCGGCCACTATCCTCATTCCCTGGATTTTGTAATTCAAAAGTGACAACTGTACAACAGCCTGTTTTGCTTGAAATTGACCATCCCCCTCACAGTACTCATGATTCGAGTTTTTCTCAAAAGTCAGCGGTTTCTACGGTCGCTTCGGAGTCTCCATCTCCGTCTCATTCTGTTATCCAGACTACTAGCAAGGAGTCTGTGGTCGAAAGTATCGGTCTATCCTCCGAGCACGTTAAAGAACCATAGGAATCTATTCGATTATAAGAGTATGGCACGGTTCCCGGATTCCTATATATCCTTCCCTCTCTCTGGGGCAGCTCTATATAACCTATACTGTGTTGATGAGCCGTTAAACAACATTCAATTCAATTCACTGTCAAACAAAAGAAATATTGTGTGCTTAAATACATTGCAAACACATTACCATGTATACATTCTCTTGTAGTATTTCATCACCTAGAAGAATATAGTTCTCCACTTCTTCTCTTTAATTAAAATCAATCACAGGTTTCTGTGATGATCTGGTTTGCAAACCTCAGTATAATGATTTTAAAAGGTATAAACAATAACAGCAATTATCCCTCTTGTTGGAATTCCCAATCTTCACCGAATGCCGTTACACTTGCCATTTTTCTTGTATCAGTTACCTAGGAGTTACAGAATCACTTGAATACTGCACCATGCATTTACAAAAGGTGAAAGTTCAACTGAATCTTTCCTGGTCTTTTACAGGAGACAGCTAATAAAGACAAGATATTCCGTGGAGAAGGAGGCTTCGATAGAGGTAGGTGACACATTGTTCATTATTATGTTATTGTCAGTTACATGTAATAGCCCATTATTTATGCCCTTATATGGGTATGTCTATTTGCCTCCTAAACCTATTCATTGCTGGTACACATAAACAATCTTAAAGGGACACATGGCAATCTTGATTTATTAATCCAGTATCAGTTTGACTTTAAACAAGCTTGCATATAAATTATGAGTTTTCATTTGTTCGTCTTACTCTACAATAGGTTTGAATATATTATTGGTGCAATTTAATTAACAGTTAGGCCAAACAAAAAAATAGGTGTGTTTCCTATTGCATGCTCTAAAAAAATAGGGTCGGTAGGTAGGCATTTTTTTTATCATTTTTTTTTTTGGAGCAAGATATTGTGAGATTCTACATGTATTTATCTCATAAACTCCATACAAGTTGATGATACAACTGAAAGTTGCTCTGTGATGTCAGTTTACCATGTCAGTTTACCTCGATATATTGTGATAAAACATTGTTCAGAACAAATATATATATATATTTTTTTTTTTTTTTTTTTATTTTATTTTTTTTTTCATAAAAAGTTTTAGGGTCGGCCCCCTTAAAAATAGGGTCGGTCGGGCCACCGGAAACACAGGTATTTTTTTGTTTGGCCTAAGTAACATAAAGCAAACAGGTATTTTTTTGTTTGGCCTTAGTAACATAAAGCAAAAACAATTTGCTTTATACTATTCTTATAATTAATATTAATTATTGAACAAATGCAAGTTACATGGTTCTCCAAGAGCACTTATAAGATGGCGGGCCGCCATGCTATAGGCACATCGTCAAGCACCTCTTTAAAAAAAAAGTAAAAAAATAAATAAAACCTAATAAATTTAGCAAACTTGATGTAGGACACAAAGGGCTTTTACCAGAAATACATCTGGATGAAAACGGGCCTTTGCAACTGTATGAATTGATGCAACAAACACCATAACGTAACCGGAATCTAGACCTATTCAGTACTAAGTAATATCACGCAGAGGCTTGTCATCCAATCTTCAACAATAAAGCAAGCGCCTCAATTGTATTGACCAAACCTAGGGGAGGCAACTCTCCTCCAACATCCGGGTGTCGCTGTCAAAATGGCATTTATAAGAAAAACGGCAAAATAACAGATTTGCACCGCCACCCTATAATTTCTAGATTTGGAGAACCCTGAGTTATGTAGAAAAACTAAGGATGCTGCGAATTAAAAAAAAAGCAAGATTGCCATGTGTCCCTTTAATTAAGTAATACATCCTTGAAACCCCTATACACACCTAAATGCCACCTATAGATCCCTGGAACCCTGTAAGTGATCCTAAACTAATACATCATTGCAACCGCTATACAGGCATAAATGCCACCAAACCCATAGATCCCTGGCACCCTGTAAGTGATCCCAAACTAATACATCCTTGGAACCCCTATACACACCTAAATGCCACCAAACCCATAGGTCCCTGGTACCCTGTAAGTGATTCCAAACTAATACACTCCTAAATTCCATCAAACTTATACATCCCTGGCATCCCTAAACACTCAAACCAATACATAAGATGGCGTGGAGTTGGGGTTGAGGGTGGAGCACTCTATCAGTGATCCTAACAATATGAATTATGATTTGATACTCTCTACTACAGGATCTGACATCACTGCCTTGGAGGTCACGTCAGATCGACCTTTCATTTAATCAATTTTCATGAGAAGATCAACTAAATTCATCCAATGAAATTGCGCGTTTCAAATGCACTTCAGATTATGTTCGAATGAACTGAACGAACGAAAATCCACATAAAACATATATTTCCGAAAAAATATAAAGTCGCCGTGAGTTAATGCTGTGGATTGCATGATAAATTCAAAGAAATGCACTAAATGGCATGTTTTACTTCAAGAATTACGACATTAGTTTTCTAAATAGTATGTCGTAGTATGTCTGGCCTGCTTAGTTGATAACTAAGTCGACTATTGCGACGTTCTGCGAGTGTAAAATTTAGTGTGGGTTTAACCCTACGAAGTGGTACATTGTTTTGTACCGCTATTGAATTACGTCAAACAATCTTGTTTTTTTGTTGTTTTTTTCAGTAAATATTCAATAATGGTTGGTGTGTTATGTTTGTCAACGCAATTATTTTGTGTTTTATAAGCTAAAATTTACGGACATTTTTTTTTCCATTCTTTTCAATACTGATTCTCCACCGCGTTTGACTGAAACGCGACATGAACAGTGAAGCAGTCTATATACCGAGCAATTGTGTAGGCTGAAATCTGACTGGCTAATCTTAAGGTCAATCTGACCTGACCTCCAATGCAGTGTTGTCAGATCCTTAGTAGTGTAGAGTATCGTAGCCTGATAAAGGGTTTGTATTTAATGAGATTGTTTTTGAATATATGATACAACATAGACCTAGCTAGTCATATCAATCAGGATTTCGTTGCCAGGCAATAAAGCTTGAACACACGTGTGAAATAAAGGGTTAAACATGTTATATCAGGGAAATAATCAATCCTCTCAATTCTTTTACCGGAGTGATATGGAAATTACCTAATAGTCACATGTATGTTTTGTCGTCTGTGTCTTTTGTTACCTCCATCTTGTATTCGCGCCAGTTTATTGACTATACAATTATTATCCATGGATGAAATAACCATTTATTGATTTCTTGATTGCAAAATTTCAAAATCAATGGCATTCATTTGCAGTCAAGTTTCAGAAAAAAATAAATATTGTGTACCACTTGAGCGACAGACATGAAAACATCAGAATGGACTAGATCTAATTTTTTTTCTCCCTGGAAAACAGTGTAGTAAGTCAGCTGAAGTTGACATTTCAACAAAGCTGAAGTATCTGATAAATATAATAAACAAGAGGCCCAAGAGGGCCTGTATCGCTCTTCTGGCTATATGTTGTCCATGGTGGGGTGGGTGGGGGTGGATAGAAGGTTTGTGTGTCAGATATGACAGTATCAAACTAGTGTCTTCAATTACCAAGATATAGTGGGAGGGATGTATTTGGCTCAAGTTGGCTAGCTTTAAAGCACAACAAACTTTCGTTCATATAAACATCAAACCAAGTTTGACATGTGACCCAGGTTTGGGCCAAATTTGACCAAAGGGTCACCATTTGAACAAACTTGGTAGAGGACCATAAGCTGAGTGTAAATACAAAATATTAAACCGTTGGCTCTTGTAATTTCAGAGAAGAAGATTTTTTAAGTTTGTCCCTATATAAGTCTATGTAAAACATGTGACCCCGGGGACAGGGCCAACTTTGACTCCAGGGTCACCATTTGAACAAACTTGGTAGAGGACCATAAGCTGATGGTAAATACAAAATATTAAACCTCTGGCTCTTGCAGTTTCAGAGAAGAAGATTTTTTAAGTTTTTCCCTATATCAGTCTGTGTAAAACTGTGACCCCTGGGGCGGGGCCAAATTTGACCCCAGTGTCACCATTTGAACAAACTTGGTAGAGGACAATAAGCTGATGGTAAATACAAAATATTAAACCTTTGGCTCTTATAGTTTCAGAGAAGATTTTTGAAGATTTTCCCTATATAACTCAGTGTAAGACTGTGACCCCTGGGGCGGGGCCAAATTTGACCCCAGGGGTCACCTTTTGAACAAACTTGGTAGAGGAACCATAAGCTGATTATAAATAAAAAATATTAAACCTTTATCTCTTGTAGTTTCAGAGAAGAAGATTTTTGAAGTTCTTCCCTATAACTATGTAAAACTGATCCAACATTAGGGCCCTTAAGCTCCCAATTAAAGAAAAATGAACCAAGGTTTTCTTTGAGAAAAATAAATAAAATAAAAGAAAATATGCCTCCAGTGAGATTTGAACCCAAACCCATGGGGTTTCCAGTGTACATTACCAAATATTGAAAAAGGACCATAACTCTGGTGTTACTGGTTCGATCTGGCTGGTTTTCAAACTCATCCGAGCTTTCATTGATATCAACAATCTGGCCAAGTTTGGGGAAAGATCGAATACAAAATGAAGGCACTTTATACTGAGTGTCCACAAGGCTGAAAATGGCATTTCTCAATAATTCAAGGACACATAAATCTGGTGTTCCTAGTCCGATCTTGCTAGTTTTCGAACTTGTCAGAGCTTTCATTGGTATTAACAATCTGGTAAAGATCAGATGAAAAATGAAGGCCCTATTGTCTTAACGAGGCAAAATATAGCATTTTTAACTAAATCCAGGGCCATAACTCCACTGTTACTGGTCCGATCTGGCTGGTTTTCGAACTTGTCCGAGCTTTCAATGATATTAACAATCTGGTAAAAATTAGTAAAGATCGGATGAAAAATAAAGACCCTATCGTCTTAACGAGACAAAAGGTAATGGCGGACTGACGACGGACGGACAACTCGGCATATCACACCCTCGACTCTGATATGGTGTCTCACCCCTGATACAGGGTGTGATATGAAAATACCCATTTATTATTCTTATGACTTACATGTGTTGAAACTGACGACAAACAAACAAACAAATTATTATTCTCTATATAATCCTAATAATATAAATCCCTGGTGGTGCAAGCATGCATTTACAAAGAAAATGGTTGAATGATTGCTTATTAAACTTATAACAAAATGACACTTTAATCTAATGGTTTTTCAAAGTTATGGATGCATTTTTTTAAAATATATTGTTTTACCAGTGTTTTTTTTATGTGTTTTGTGAATGCAGCCTGTGCCCGTGCCATTGTTAAAAATAGCGGCATTTTTCTAGGAATTGTGAAAATTGTGAAATATTATAACAAAAGAGAACTAAACTATTTTCAGTTTAATATCCCTTGGTTTTAAGTTTTGTTTTTGGTAAATACAGACTAGTTTTGACACCAGCTTATATTAAGACTAGTATCCTTACTGGTCTGTATTTACCCCCCAAAAAAAAAATTGGATACTTTTTGGAATTGTGAATGGGGCCGAATTTTCGGCCCCAAATTAGGCATAAAAAAAAAAAAGGTTTTACAAATAATAAAAGTACTGTAATGGATGCAATTTTGTATGGTGAAAAGGATATGATTTCTAAATGTTAACCAGACACTAAATATTGTTTTCAGAAACATAAAATAAATATTGTAATTTCGGAGATAAATTGCTACCGGGAGTCAAAATAATGCATGATGAAATACTGGTCTAGACATTGATGCGTCCTGAACCTCATGGTTAGTTCGTAATGAAGGATGAAATTTAATCAGTTATTTACTGTGGTCTCTATTCCATGTTAATTTTCCGCTAATGTTGTTTTATAAAAATTGTTTAACGGGAATGTAGCGACACAGCTAACAATCTTGTTATTTGAGAGTTCTGAAAAACTTGGAAAACTGAAAGAATTATCCAAATTGGATGATAAACAAAGAAGGTATGACCATTTAAAGTTTCTGTAGAAACGGATAAAGAAGCTGCCATTTTGAGAGATATGACATCATAGATCTAAATGACCATATATGGAATATTTATTAATATGATAATATATAGAAAATAAATTACAGCAACTGTATGAAAAATATGTATATTTAGGGATAACAAGGCATTATATGACCAGTAAAGAAATTTGTTTTCATTTGAGGTGACTTTCTTTGCTTTTAATGATATATATCAGTATACCATATATGGTAATTTAGAAATATGATGTCATAGTTCTCAAAATGGTGGCTCCCATATGTTTTAAAACAACCTTCAAATGGTGATATCTGCTTCTTTTTCCATATTTTTTCAAGTTTTACAGAACTCTAAATAATACTGATTGGCTGTGTGGCTACATTCACTGTAACTAAATGCCTCATTACACCTATTGTTATACTGATTGGCTGTGTGGCTACATTCCCTGTAACTAAATGATTCATTACACCTATTGTTATACTAATTGGCTGTGTGGCTACATTCCCTGTAACTAAATGCCTCATTACACCTATTGTTATACTGATTGGCTGTGTGGCTACATTCCCTGTAACTAAATGCCTCATTACACCTATTGTTATACTGATTGGCTGTGTGGCTACATTCCCTGTAACTAAATGCCTCATTACATCTATTGTTATACTGATTGGCTGTGTGGCTACATTCCCTGTAACTAAATGCCTTATTACACCTATTGTTATACTGATTGGCTGTGTGGCTACATTCCCTGTAACTAAATGCCTTATTACACCTATTGTTATACTGATTGGCTGTGTGGCTACATTCCCTGTAACTAAATGCCTCATTACATCTATTGTTATACTGATTGGCTGTGTGGCTACATTCCCTGTAACTAAATGCCTCATTACACCTATTGTTATACTGATTGGCTGTGTGGCTACATTCCCTGTAACTAAATGCCTCATTACACATATTGTTATACTGATTGGCTGTGTGGCTACATTCCCTGTAACTAAATGCCTCATTACATCTATTGTTGTACTGATTGGCTGTGTGGCTACATTCCCTGTAACTAAATGCCTCATTACACCTATTGTTATACTGATTGGCTGTGTGGCTACATTCCCTGTAACTAAATGATTCATTACACCTATTGTTATACTAATTGGCTGTGTGGCTACATTCCCTGTAACTAAATGCCTCATTACACCTATTGTTATACTGATTGGCTGTGTGGCTACATTCCCTGTAACTAAATGTCTCATTACAGCTATTGTTATACTGATTGGCTGTGTGGCTACATTCCCTGTAACTAAATGCCTCATTACACCTATTGTTATACTGATTGGCTGTGTGGCTACATTCCCTGTAACTAAATGCCTCATTACACCTATTGTTATACTGATTGGCTGTGTGGCTACATTCCCTGTAACTAAATGCCTCATTACATCTATTGTTATACTGATTGGCTGTGTGGCTACATTCCCTGTAACTAAATGTCTCATTACACCTATTGTTATACTGATTGGCTGTTAGGCTACATTCCCTGTAACTAAATGCCTCATTACACCTATTGTTGTATTTGATATATCTGCAGACCGCTAGATGAGATTTATACTATTTGCTTTTTTAACCCAATCCTTTTTTCTTGTCAATATTTTTACCCTTCATTTTTTGATATTTGCTTTTTTTCCTTCAACTACTCAAAAGCCTTCCATGACTTTGTAACACTTAGATCAAATATTTAATCCAATACTAATTGCTGGACAACTGACTTAGAAGACACATATTTTTTACGGAAAGATGGCTTGTAAGTTTATTAGTACCCTACCGGTGTGTCATTGGAGGGGACTATAGGATTATGTCCGTCAGTCTGTCCGGAAAACTGGATCCTGCGATAAAAAGTATAAAAGATATTTTTACATTTGGTAGAGGGGCATAAGGAGATTATGCACATTATTAATTTTGCTGATATGGCCAAAATTGTGGTTGCTATGGCAACAAAATAGTAAAAAAAAAAGTCAGTCTGTCTGGAAAACTGGATCCTGCGATACCTTAAAAAGTATAAAAGATATTTTCATGAACCTTTTTACATATGGTAGAGGGCATAAGGAGATTATGCACATTATTTAATTTGTTGATATGGCCAAAATTGTGGTTGCTATGGCAACAACATAGTAAAAAAAAGTGCACATAAAATAGGATCATGCTATAACTTGAAAACAATAAAAGATATTGTCATAAAACTTGGTACATAGGTAGAGGAGCATATGGAGATTTTGTTTGGTGATATTCATAACTTTCACATCCAGTCAACTTTCGGTAGGTCACTAGGTTGAGATATTCAGTAGGTGAAAATAAAGGGGTTTACTGGGACTTTATACTCAATCTCTATAATGAAAAATGAAATATTAGACTATGATTTAAACATGAATGGCCACCCTTTTTGTAGTATTATCAATTAACAAAATTAACTCTTAAACATCATATGAACATTTCTTGTTAGTCTCGGAGAGAAACATATATCGAAAACTGCTACTAAGTTGTATGTAAAAATAAGTATTATGTGCATGACGTAGAAACTACTTTTACCACTACGTGACTGCACGGGGAAATGTGGTGAATCTGAATTGTATAGCTGCACAACTATTGCCAGATAATTGATAAATACATTTACTTGTGGATTAATTTACCTGTTCAAAGTTTTCTGCGTCATCAAATAAAGTCTTATTCTCGCTTTTCGCAGATATTGGAATGTGTGAATTGTAAATATCTATTGTTTTGTATTGATTTCGATTTAAATAAACATAAACATGTTCATGAAACAAAACATGGCAAGAGAACTTTAAATGAAATGTATCCATAGTGGTGTTTTAAAATCAGACAACACCAAAAGAAGATGTACACAAAAAATAAAGCTTTTAGCATAATTATCACGACAAACTAGTTTTATAAAGGGCTTAAGTCAGTTGAGCACCAACGATAAACACCGAGTTTACCCCCTACCAGAATGTGGAGGTCTTTTATTTTATTGATCACTGATTGGTTAAATTATTTTGATGATGTCATGTGAAAGTTTTGAATGGCCAAAATTGTGGTTGTTATGGTAACAGAATTCAGTCGTTAGTTATACAGCTGAATAAGGGAGCTTAATGTGTCTATCTTTATACTCAATAAATATTTGATAGTTACATCCCTTCAAATAGAGTTATATATTAATACATGACTTGAAATTGATGTTAATTTCTTTGCATATGTATTTTTATTACGTGTATTGTAATATGTAATACTGTTTAAAAAAAAAGAAAATGAGGTATATATCTTTTAAAAAATTGTAAGGAAGATTATATACTCAAACTTGTTTTGTTAAGATTGCGAAATGTAGCATGGATTTGTTATTTGTCTAAACCATAGCCTTTTGTTTGATCTGCATGGTCCGACAAAAGACATTTACTGTCAAACATCTGACCAGTAGGGGACCATATATTGCCATGCAATACTGGAGTATCTTGTTTACATTTGAATCAATGTTTTTCTGAAAGAAAATTGTGTTACAATTGTTTTTTCTCTAGTGGATTGTTTTGAACATGCACATGTATACTGATTACATTTTATTCAAAGATGAGTATATTTTTGGGGTTTTAACATGTGGCTGAGTACACATTTCTAGTTTAAAAATTAAATGGTTGTTATCATGGATGTTTTCAAACTATTTTTTAAATGGGCCATTGAGTTCCTCGCTTGTAAACAATATACCGTATGTCCTCTAATAGAAGCGCCCGGGCGCTATGCAAAGTGCGAAGAGGGCGCTATACTATTATGGTTCAAATTCCCAATATATTTCACCTCCTTTCCCGACTGTTTCCTTATAGAATTACTGTTCGTAGTCTCTATCATACAGACACTCAAGCTGACTGCGAGCGCTAGCGAGCGTCTGGACTCGTGGTTCATTAAAATGTTGACCGAAAGACGGCGCCAAAAGTCAAAACTGAGGCGACGTGACGTCATTTTGACCGCAACATCAAAGTGCACGTTGTATTACGCGCAACATTAGTTCCAATGGGAAGTGTGTACGTCCTTATTAAATATACAATAAACGATAAACTTCGTTTTTTTGTAGTTTCTCTAAAAACATAATATAATCTATATTACAAAATGATGTTTAAAATTTTTAGCATTAATCGTGATCCGCTGACTTTGTTTGGGGTAATTTTATTGCACAACATTGCGCGTTACAAACGTCACGTAATTTTTGACGCCGTTATGATTCCCATAACAAACTGAAGTTGACCAATCAGCGGATGGTGATTTTGTTTTGTCCACACCTCGTTTTGATGTCACAAATTTTAAAGAAGCTTTACTCCAGACCATCGTATGGACTTCTTTGAGAGAAATGTTGTGAGAGGTTTGGATGATCGAGACTATACTGTACGGCGATCTTTTACTGTGACACCGGTATTGACTAAACCTAAACCCGACAATATACTGAGTATATCACTGTCATCACTCTGCATCTGCATGATACAATATCTGTCGAACTTGACGATTACAACACAGGTTGGTTGTGTATGAATTAAATAATAATAAGAGATAAACTAAATAATAAATTGAAAGAAAGGAGATAAATAAAAGCGGTAATTTGTATTGATGATGATAGGGCTTTAAGGTTTATGTCATAAACCATAGCGGTGTCATGGTAAACAAGAAACTGCTGCAAAGCAGCATTAATACATTGAATGATCTAGACTGAATCAGCAAAAGATACAAATTCTCATTTTCAAATAATTCCGTTTAAGTATGGGGAGATTCATTAGAACCAGTTCGTCAAATGCAGGTCCCAAAACCACGTCACAACTGTCGGATGACGTCACAATATTGACGTCACGTTATGTTTGTTTTTGTAAGTTGGATGAGATTTCATTCGAACAAAGCCATAAAAAAAAGGTCTTGGTGTGTATTTTTCGCGAGGGGGACACACTTGGTTCTTATTGTTTTTACGTCTCCTTTCGCTCGGAATTCACATCATTATACCTCGGTCTTATTTGTGTACACAGTGCTCTGTTTGTTTTTACGACAATGCTTCACTGGATGTTTAACTTTCCATAAAATGTCAAGCGCTTCAGAGACCCAGAAATATCACAAACAGATGGAAAGCTTCCATACTCAATACTTGTCAAACTTTTGATACTTTTCTGTGTTTTTACTTTTCCTTCTTTCAGTTGGGAATTTTTTATCTCAAAATTGGGGAAAAAATATAGGATTTGGCATTGGGAATGTGGCCCGGTATCGGCTATAAAAATAGCCTAAAAAACCCACTGCTGTTTAATACTGGAGTATAACGTGGTGTTGCACAGTACATACATAGAAAACCTGATACGCTAATGGCTGTCACATGATCAGCAGAAACTGTAAATATTGTGGGATCGCATTGTTTACAAACAATAAATAACACTTAATTTTTTCAAAACTCACACATATATTACTACGACTTATTTGACTTTAAGGTCATGTTTTCATGTATACATTTCACTGAATAAATATCAGACAGTTATGCTCAATATCTGCTTACTTACGAACAATGTCCCTTTAACACTGTTAAGAAACATAGACGTGTATGTTTTCAGTAAATTCCCATAGTTTTTCCATTACGGTGCTTAATTCTGCTGTGGATGTCTGCATTACTACCGCCACCCTGATTTAATTACTGGTTCATTTTCCCTGATGCTTTTTTCTCCCAGCACGGTGATTACATTATGTTTGGGCAAATGCTTTTTCAGACCACGAGATAGAAGACCATCATTAGAGGAAATTCTGTGCTATATTTTCATCCAAAGTATTATTTTGTTTGATGACTTTGGTTTTACTCTCAGGGTATTTTGATTGATTTGTGTTGTTGTAATAAGTGTTATTTCATACCGTAAGAAGATTCTGTTAAGTATAGCAGACAGAAGATATAAACAAGGTTAATATATAAAACAAAATAATAGACATAATGAATTATGTTATGATAACTTTGAAAGGTGAAGATAATTTTGCTCCTTGCAGTTTTTACCAAAATGCGACCCATTGATGGGTCTGCCCTTTTAAAAGTTATATATATTTCCATTTAAATGATTGGTATTCTGCCTCACATACATAAAATTATTAGTAGAAGTGTATGTTCTATTTTTTGTATTAAATTTTGTTTTGAAAATATCTGTTTTTTACACAGTAACCATTTAGTAAAATTAAACCTTTTTGTTAAGTGAGCTATTAGGATTGTTGTCCATGTGTTGTTCATTTGTCCATCCATCCGTCATCTGGCCATCGTTAACTTTTGCTTTCAATGACTTTTCTTCAAAATCCTCTTGGTCAGTTTGTACCAAATTTCACATGGATGATCATGCCGGCAGTTTTTTTTCAAATTTGATAACCCTAACCCATCAGTGCGACATCTAAGATGGCCACCATGACCATAAAAGGTTAAAACCTGAAAAAATATTCTTCTCGAGTAGAACTGAACAGATTTTAAAGGTTTATATTTATTAATGATTGCCAACCCCTAAGACTGTCAGGTCTGTTCAAATGACGACCCGGGGATCCAAAGTTTGTATATCTATAACAGAGAGATTTTGCATGTTTTACATAGACTTGTACATTGCCTTCCCTGAAACATGTCACTATGTTCTGTTATTATACCTCACTGTAAACACTCCATGTAAAATCCCCATACCCTGCCGGGTTGATATTTCGCGCTATCACCCTCAACGCAAAATATCATCCCGTTAGCTTTTTGAAAAGTTCAGTTCTAAAAATAGATTTTTTCAACAACAACAATAATTTTTTCTTCATTATCGAGTATATTAGTATATTAGTATTTGTTTGGTATAATAAAATAAATATCACATCCTCTTGAGGGTGCCAGTGGATATTATCAACCCTTGAAATGATAATGTCGCCTCGGTCGACATTACATTCTCAAGAGGATGTGATATTTACATAATGGTGACCCTGGAGTAAAATCTGGGAGTTTTATGTAAAAACATTTTTAAAGATGTTCTCTGAAACTACATGAGCTAGAGGTCTAATAGTTTGCATGTAGTATAATAATTATGGTCCTGCACATACCAGGTTTGTTCAAATGGTGACACTTGGTTCAAATTTGGCCCTGCATGCCCTGATAGTCTTATATTTTACATTGACTTATATAGGGGTCATAATCAGATAAATGGAAATAATAACCATCACTTTTTCTGTAAATATTTCTTTGATGTTTTGAATAAAACATCCAGTTGCTATATGTTGACCTATTAATTATGGCAAGGAGATACCAGAGTTAATTTGATATTAATAGTTTCGGTACTTGTATGAAATTTCTCCAATTTTGTCCGAAAATGTCAAGTTTTTAGAGCCTCCTTACGAGGTGTGGTGGAAGTGCTCTGTCAAACGAGTTACAAACATAGTTGTTTTTCACAAAGGGAGAACGTTTTTATTTTACTTTTCAATTACAATGGTTGTCCTACTTAATCATGTGATTGTAATGATAATTTTTGCAATATAAAGTTAAAAAAAATACTAAGAAAAATGCGTAGCGGTAGTTATGCTGTCTGCCAAAATGATTGTCAATGTTTTTAACCGAATATTACTATGGTGCGTCACTTCTCGAGCCTGCAGTTTTCGACGAAGTAATGAAAAAAGCATACACTATTTATATAATTATTTGTTTTACTCATTCGGAGTAGTTTTATAAATAAAAAAAACCATGCTACTGATGACGATCGTTTGTCTGTCAAGTTCATAACCTCCGTATGTGATCGTATGTGATCGTCTGGCACACACGCGAGTCAAGTACACGTACGTTTAACACATTAATATTTATTCATAATGAGGCTATTTGCAAACTACATCATCAATTAAAGTGTACACAGCCAATAAACAGGAAAGCATGATGAGTACAATTTGTCGGTCAACACATTTTTCACCATAACGTCCGTCACAAGCACTCAGTAAGATTTCAAAGTATCAAGTATACGTACTGGTGACCAATAAAGTGATTGTAATTTCCAACTATTTACCAAAAACTACAATGAAAATGTACTGTAAACTATTCTCTGCTTTGCACATAGTGTTTTCCCGTGTCAGTATTGTCATGGAAGTGACATTTTGACGAAGGAGCGGATAGTAACGAGGTTAGTATGCAAAGCTCAAACATAACTGCCGATCGAGCACTGGGTTTTTTCAAAGTAATCAGCATTATTAAAGCTCCAACAAAAATTCTGATCTGAACAGTTGATAGTACATTTTTTTAGGTAACAATATGTATATGCAAACAGATCCCATTTTGCATTCAGAAATTGACAATGAATAGACAATGTCACACATAACGACCGTCACTTTCTTATAATTGTCAAATTGTCAAACATAACTTCCACTGTTTTTGGATAAAGAGTTGCATCAAATAAGATGAATATTTATCCTCATAATAATGTACTCAATAAATAATTACTGCTGTTTTGCAATATTGTATAAAAAGTATTGGAAAAGTCTAATATGAAAATGAAAAAAAAAAAAGTGGGGGTGAAATCCGGTAACGCCCGTCACTTTAAAACAGGTAAGATCCTGAGACGAGGGAAACTCTCCCCATATTGTGTTTTCTTTCAATTGAAAGGATGTGCTCAACTAGTTGGAAGTAGATTTTACCTGCACAGAATATAGAAAGGGGTAAGCAGAATTATGGGGGAAAAATTGTCAACATACACGCTCGTCACATTTGTGCGCTCTGTAATTACACTCAAAAACAAACTAATTGGATTGATAAACTATCTTTTTTTGGGCATAAACCAAAAATTAGGATAAATCTTAATCTAATCCAAGTGGAAATATAGCTAAACTGTGAAGTTGAAAATTGTAGTGCGATGGACGTTATTATTTCCTTTTATCTGATTTTGACCCTTAGGGGAAAACTTGAACAGTCTTCTTCTCTGAAACACAAAACCACAAGGCTCTCTTATGTTTTTAGTAGCATAAGCTTATGGTCCTCTAACAAGTTTGTTCAAATGGTAACACTGTGGTAAAATCTGTCTGCGACTGGGAATCACAGTTTTATATAAGGTTATTTAGGTAAATCTTTAGAAAATATATTCTGAATCTACAAGAACTATGGTCCTCAACCAATGTTGTTCAGTTGTAGACAATTTGGTAAAAGTCTGCCCAGCCCCAAGGGTCACATGTTTTACATTGAGTTATGGAAGGAAAAAACTTCTCTGAAACCACAAGGCCCTCATAAATTGCATGCAGCATAAGCTTATGGTCCTGTACCAAGTTTCTTCCCATGGTTACGCTAGGTCAGATCTAGCCCCTCGGTAGGTCACATATATACATAATGTAAAGGGGGAAACATGTACGTCTTTTTCTGAAACCATAAGGCATAGAGTGCTCATATATTTCATGTAACTTGAGCTTTTGGTCCAAAACAAAGTTTGTTTAAATGGTGATGTTATCCAGATGGCTTGCGTAACGTTGGTGGTTCTATACTCGTGCCCTCCCATGCATTGCATGAAAATAATTGCTTAGAGGGATACCTGGGGTCTTCCTCCACCGATGGAAGCTGGAAAGTCGCTATATGACCTATACTTTCAATTCAAATGATGACACTAAGGTGCCAGGGTGTTCACAGTTTTACATAGAGTTATATGGGAAAATCTATAAAAACAACAAGTTCAGTTTATGGCCCTGTACAAAGTTTGTTTAAATGGTGATCCTGTGGTTAAATTTTAGCATGCCAAGGGATACCAGTTTGAAATAGAGTTATTTTGGAATGAAATAAGATTTCTGAACTTACCAAACCTATATTATCTGACCAATTTTTATTACTGCTGCATGGTCATCAGGTGAGTATTCAGGGCCATTTGGTGATCTTGTTTTATGATTTTCAGATTTTAAATACTTTTATTTCCTGTTTGTGAAAGTTAATAACCTGAGAAAAATTGAAAACTCAGATGGAGGAAGATTATTTTATCTTCCTCCATCTGAGTTTTCAATTTTTCTCACCTGTATACAGTCTTGAAACTTTATACAAATATTCTTTGATCTGATGACAAGGGGTCAGTAGGTAAAAGGTCAAAATTACTATAACTGCATGTTTCATAAAAACTCCTTTTGCATGTTTACTCATAAACTATAAACTGTATAATCTTGAACATTTATACAACTACCCCCTTGTTCACACACATTTGTTATTTATTTTGAGGTCAAGAGGAGAAAGGTTGGTTGATGAAAATTCTTTCACCTTGACAACTCGTAAACTACTCGTCATACTCATGATTTGATCATGAAAAATGCTTTTCATGCAATAACTCACAAATTGCTCCCTGGGGTCAAAAGATAATCGCTATTGATTATAGGTTAGTATTCAAAGGTTATGCTCAACATCAACCAAATATACATACCCCTATTAATTTTAGGGTCAGTAGGTCAAAGAAAAAGGTTTTCTTGTGATGACTCGTACATTATTAGAGCTACAATCTTAAAATTACATTTTTTAATTCCTTTGATAGGACTACAAACCCATATTGATTTTGGGGTCAAAGGCCAAGGGCACCATAACTTGACCATGCAAAAGGTTTTTCTTGTGATGGCTCTACATTATTAGACCTACAATCTGAATTTTCTTTTTTAATCCTTTTGGTAGGACTACAAATTCTATTGATTTTGGGGTCAGTAGGTCAAAGGTCAAGGTCACGGTCACTGACCTATCATGAATGATTTCCACACATCATGGATGATTATTGGAAAATAATTAAACCTATATTGGACCATTATACCAAAATATTTTTAGGGATGGCGAGTTGTTGGTTGTCCTTCGTCTGTATTCCAGCATTAACTTTTGCCTCGTTAAAATGAGAAATCTCGAACACGTTTGAAATCCAGCCAGATCAGATCAGTAACACTGGAGTTATGGCCCTTGATTTGAGTTAAATAGTCTATATTTTGCCTCATTAAGAAGATAGGCCTTTATTATT
The DNA here is from genome assembly GCA_037043455.1 of Cyrtodaria siliqua. Taxonomy (NCBI): domain Eukaryota; kingdom Metazoa; phylum Mollusca; class Bivalvia; order Adapedonta; family Hiatellidae; genus Cyrtodaria; species Cyrtodaria siliqua. The sequence goes on from JAWPHD010003795.1 coordinate 134,250, forward strand.
ATTCTGATCATTACCAGACTTGGTCAGATTGTTGAAATTATTGAAAGCTTGGACAAGTTAAAAATCAAACCAGATTGTACAAGTTACACCAGTAATATGACACTTGATTTAGTTATTTATGTCATATCCGATCCTTGCCAAACATGTTCAGAATAATAATTTCAATAAAAGAATAAAGCTCAGTAAAGTTTGAAACATCCGTATCTTTCCCCACCTATCACCCTCCTCCTTCCCGCCACTTGCCATCTCCCTATCCTTTGTTTTGTACTTGATTCTACCAAATTTGTCATTATCAATGATATATAACCACGGACACCATACAGCAAGTAAAGCGACACAGACCCTCTTGGGCCTCTCGTTTGAGAAATAGTTGTCCTCTTTCTGTTTATATTTAATGTGAAGATATAGTGAGATAACTCATTGGTGAGATTATTTTTGAAAGAGTTAGGTCCCTTTTCTGTTTATTTGTGGAACAATCCTCAGTGATATTTTTTTGAGGAATAATGCCCGTCTGTTTATATTTAATGTGAAGATTTTGTGGACTAACTCCCGGGTCAGATTATTTTTGAGGAGTTGTGTCCCTTGTCTGTTTATATTTAATGTGAAGATTTTGTGGACTAACTCCCGGGTCAGATTATTTTTGAGGAGTTATGTCCCTCGTCTGTTTATATTTAATTTAAAGATCTTGTGGACTAACTCCCAGGTTAGATTATTTTTGAGGAGTTATGCCCCTTTTCTTCCTGAATTATCTGATTAATACTATTTATCATGCAGATATGCACTTTTCTGCCTAATAAAGGGGTGACCTAATAAATTATTCTTTATTAGGCACTGACCAATAAAGCAAATCAATGCGGAATCCCTCAGCGTTCATTGTACGTAACGTTATCTGACGTCATGCACGTAACGTTGCCTTACGTCATAAAACAAACAAAAACAACAACATGGGGGCGTCCTCGATAAGCGTACCGTTCTGAGAAACAGGTAATAATAGTAATTCATACAGAAAATGTGGATAATCTACATGATAAATAGAATATTATGTCAGTGCCTTTTACTATCAAGTTTATTAGGCTTGGCACGAAAACAAAGAATGGCTCGGCAGAGCCTCGCCATTCTTTGTTTTCTAAGCCTCGCCTAATAAACTTGATAGTAAAAGGCACTGACATAATATTCTCTATATCTGAGTCCTCCTACTGTTTTCATCAGATTGAAATGAAAGTTGGTATGAGATGAAGTGATATTGTATTGGCATAATGGTTGAATTATTTTTCATTGAGTTATGTCCCTTTTAAGATATCGAAAGTAATAACTTGAAGTGGAGCTAGATGCAGATATTGTTCTCATGTTCTCATGGCCCAGTTTATTATTTTTAAGTGCCATTATGTGTATAAATCTTGTAATATCTATACTACTATGTTATTAATTAAGTGATTTCATACTGGCCCAGTTATTGGTCCATTGACTGACATACTAGCTCAAAGACGAAGGCCACGGGCCAATATGACAGTCCAAGGACAATTAACTCGTACAATATGAAAACAATTAATGACAATTTTATTAATTAACTTCTGCTACAGTGAAATTTTATTGTAATAAAATTATTTTGACATACTTCCCATTTATTTATAGTAGCATTTATAGTGTGATTCGAGAACATGCATGACATCACCAATAAAACCCTGATGTCACTTTAGCTCATATTGGCCTTGTTTTTAGTCCCCAACCGTTCCGGACCGGAGGGGACTTTACGTTTGCACCCCGTCCGTCCGTCCTTCCGTCCGTCCGGCTGTCATCTTTTTGTCCGGTTTTGAAATAACGTGGCGCAAATGTTCAACATAATGAGACGGCGTGTCGTGGGCAAGACCCAGGTTGGTCCATAGCTCAAAGGTCAAGGTCACAGTTGGAGGTTAAAGGTCAGAAATACGCTTGTCCGGGCTGTAACTTTGTCATGCATAGTGGGATTTTAAAATAACTTGGCACAAGTGTTCACCATAATGAGACGGCGTGACGCTCGCAAGATACAGGTCCGTAGCTCAAAGGTCAAGGTCACACTTGGAGGTTAAAGGTCAGAAATAGGCTTGGCCGAGCTGTAACTTTGTCATGCATCGTGGGATTTTGAAATAACTTGGCACAAATGTTCACCATAATGACACGGCATGTCGCTCGCATGAACCAGGTCCATAGCTCAAAGGTCAAGGTCACACTTGGAGGTTAAAGGTCAGAAATAGGCTTGGCCCGAGCTGTAACTTTGTCATGCATCTTTGGATTTTGAAATAACTTGGCACAAATGTTCACCATAATGACACGGCATGTCACTCACAAGAACCAGGTCCTAAGCTCAAAGGTCAAGGTCACACTTGGAGGTTAAAGGTCAGAAATAGGCTTGGCCGAGCTGTAACTTTGTCATGCATCGTGGGATTTTGAAATAACTTGGCACAAATGTTCACCATAATGACACGGCATGTCGCTCACAAGAACCAGGTCCATAGCTCAAAGGTCAAGGTCACACTTGGAGGTTAAAGGTCAGAAATAGGCTTGTCCGGGCTTTAACTTTGTCATGCATCGTGGGATTTTTAAATAACTCTGCACACATGTTCACCGTAATGAGACGGCGTGTTGTGCGCAAGACCCAGGTCTGTAGCTCAGAGATCAAGGTCACGATACCTTCAGAACGCAGGAATACATATTTTGCAGCTAAACATGGTAAGGTATTCAACATTCCTTGCATGATCATTCACATGGCTACATTCAACCTTTCATATGGGTACATTCAAAGATAACTCTTTCTACAATAACTTCAGAATTAACAAACTGGCTAATAACAACTTTATTTCTTTGAAATTTTTGCAATTATTGTGTTGACGAAACAAAATTAACCTTTGACAGCAGTTTGACATTTGTGCAATTATTGTGTTGACAAAACAGTACCATAACCTTTGACAATAGTGCAGCTTCTTAATTGGCCGAGTTTGTGGCGTATTATGTGTGGAATTCCTAATACAACACGGCTAATATAGTTCAGTTAATTAATAATATCCGAAAATCAGATCAGAGCACCTGTGTCCCATGATTGACACGTTTTCTAGTCACTCTAAGTAGGCGACATGATGTATTTTTCCAATGATAGACTCAGCTGTACGCTCTGTCTCAGCTGTGTCATATTGCAGCAGTTTTTTTGTAAGAAAGTGATTTGGATAATTGGATATCAGATCTTAGCTTGAAATTGTCACTACATTATAATTATAGTAGGATAAAGGCCTATTAGTAACAGATCTAGAGCCATAAAAATGCTCATGACGTCCATTAGCATGTTTTAGCTCTACTGGCCAAAGACGCCTTGGCCGTCGTCCGTCCGTGGCCAAAGCCGCTTTGCCCGTTGGCCATCTGTCTGTTAGCTTGTGCCTCATTAAGACAATAGCAGTGTTTGTATCATAAGTTTTTTTTTCCCCCTCTTTTTTGAGAAAAAAATCCCCTCAAAATTAGATGTTGTTTCTTAGTTGACCATCCATAACATGTTCATCAAACATGTTCTTGATGCGATTTTAATATTAAATGAAAGACTGAGACTTAATACATATAAAATTTACTGTCTTTCTTCTTTATTTTAACATTTTCAAAATTCCCCCTTTTCCAAATCACGTCAAATTTTTCCGCCTCTAAAGGGCCCCGACCCCTTTCCCCCAAAAGTAAAAAAAACACTGGGGCCTTGATTTTTCATCAGATTTTATTGAACTTGGCCTGATTGTTGATATCAATAAAAGCTTGGACAAGGTTTGAAACCAGCTAGATCGTATAAGTAACACTGGAGTTTTGACCCTTGATTTAGTTAAATATGGTATAGTTTGCCTTATTAAGATGATAGGGCCTTTATCTCTCATCTAATCTTTACCAAACTTGGCCTGATTGGTGAAACCAACTAGATCAGATTAGTAACATGAGGTTTAATGTCTTTGATTAATTTTATATGGTATATTTTACCTTGATAAGATGGTTGGCCCTTCATTTTATTTTTCATCTGATCTTTATTAAACTAAACATCAAACCCTGATGAAGACTGGTGAAAGTCGAAACTAGTTGTTAAAATAAACCACTAAGAAAAATGCCGGTGTTGGTAGTGTGTACTACTCCCCTCCCTTGTTTTCAATTATTAACCTTGGTCAGGTTGTTGATATCAATGAAAGCTCTGAAAGTTAAAAAAACTGCTAAATTGGATTAGTAACACTAGAGTTATGGCCCTTGATTAAGTTAAATATGCTTTATTTTGTTTCGTTTAGTGGCACCTTCATTATCTGTCAGATCTTTACCAAGCTTGGCCAGATTGTTGATATTGATAAAAACCTGATGGATCAGATAAATAACACCAGAGTTCGACCCTTGATTTATTGAAAAATGCTGTATTTTGTTTCGGTAAAACTCTAGGTACTTCACTTTCATCTAGGCCTTTCCAAACTTGGCCAGCATGTATAATTTTATCAATGATAGCTTGAACAAGTTCAAAAAACACCCAAATTTGAGAAGAAACAGCAGAGTTGTGGCCTTTCATTGAATGAAAAGTGCTTTGTTTTGCTTTTGATATTAACACTGTTTTCCGTTGTTTTTGTGTCACCTGCGTAGCATGGCAAACACCTGCGTAGCATGAAAGACACTTAGGGATCACTTAGGGATCGTCATCTATCATCTGTCATCGTCGTCCGTCACACTTTAACCTGCAACCTAACCTTGGCCATGACTTGAAAAGTATTTATTTGACATATGTTCATGAAACTTCACACACATCTTCATCTTAACCTAAGGAATGCTGTTAAACATGTCCAATAACTCTGACTTTCATTTTGACAAAGTTATGCCCCTTTTCATAAAACTTCAACCTTCAACCTAACCAAGCTCATAAACGACCATAACTTAAAAAGTATTTGACATATGTTCATGAAACTACACACACATATTCATCTTAACTGAAGGAATGTCATTACTTATGTCCAATAACTCTGACTTTTCATTTCAGCAGAGTTATGCCCCTTTTCATAAAACTGTTAACCTGCAATCTAACATAGCTCATAACTGGCCATAATTTGAAAAGTATTTGACCTTTGTTCATGAAACTTCACACACATATTCATCTTAGCTGAAGGACTGTCGTTACAGTCATGTCCAATAACTCTGACTTTCATTTTGGCAGAGTTATGCCCTCTTTTCATAAAACTTTAACCTGAAACCTAACCTAACTCATAACCTATAAAATTAAAATACTAACCTATGGTCATGAAACTTAATTTATACAGTTCTTCCTTATCAGTTATCCAATGCAGATGATTGTATGCCCTTTTCATAAACTTTAACACTTAGAAAAAAGACTGCTCCATAATTCATGAAGGAATTTGCACCCCGTGTCTTCAAACTTTATAGTTATATTGTACTTGGCAACACAAGTGTTCCGTGGAACACCCTTCTAGTTTTATCCAGTTTTAACCAAACTTGTTTTGAATGTTTATATCAGTAAAAGCCTGGATAAGTCTTAGTGACCATGATACACCATGGCCCCACTTTTTCTTAAAATATTTTATTTTATGACATTATCGGTCATGGAAGAAAGCATGGACAAATTAAAAAAATAGCCGTGTCAAACTAAAAACAACAGAGTTATGTCCATTGAAGTAGTTAATGTATTAGTTTTTCACTTGATATTTACCAAACTTGTTCAGAATTTTAATTTCAATAAAGGCTCAGATTTTTTTTTAACCAGCCATATCAGACACGTACACCGCCCTCCATGGAAGTATGTTTCACTTGATTTTCGCAGAATTTGTGTTAAGATGTTGTCAATGAGGTAAAAAAAAAATAAAATACCGTACAGCTTTAAACCAGTCCAGAGATGTAGGCTGTCATGGGCCTCGTGTTCACCTCTTAGACAGCCTCAGCTACAGATAAGGTTTTGGTGTAAAGGGTATTTTACCCCCTGACATTAAAACCAATGCTTAAACAGAATTTCAAAGGGGATTTTACACCTTCAAATGCTTTAAACAGAATTTAAAGAGTATAACCGTAGGATTTAACCGATAAGAATTTAATGTTTCATAATCATTGAAATTTGTCCGTTATCTATCTGAATGCTTAATTTAAAAGGTAACATTTCTCAAAGACATGATTATCGTTAATTGTGATTCATTTCATGAGTCGCTGATCATCGTTTGATTTTGCTAGCTCTGCCTCAGTCTGCTAATGTTCCATAGAAATGCAGTCTTTCAGTAGAATCAACATCAGTCTGCCCATAAAATTACTCCACGTATTTTACTTCTTGCAAAATCAACATTTCAGTCGACGATCTTTTGCCTATCTATGCCTTTGACAATCAGCCATGGAATTGTATTGTATTGTATTGTATTGTATTGTATTGTATTGTATTGTATTGTATTGTATTGTGTTGTATTGTATTGTACTGTATTGTACTGTATTTCCAAGACTAAGCAGTCTTTCCTGACACATATTCACTGGCATGTTTAGATTAGGTCATAGTAGATGCTTTTGAAAGTAAGTCACTTCTAAAAACCTTGCTTGTAAACGCATTTACTGACCTGTTGGAAGTCGGTTCATATTTCATGATCGATCATTGTTTGCACCCAACCGATCGATAATCAATTATTGATGGATTAAATATGACTGCTGCATTAAAGAAATTACCACAGAACTGATGTACCTTATACATTAATTTTAGCTTGGGTCTAACTGGCATATAATCAGAGTTTTATAAAAAGAATTACTTACAGATTTTTTTCTATAAAAAAAAATAATATCGAAATTTTATTCATTCATTTTTAACAAGAACAGGTGATATGTTATATTTATTGTGGCTTGAACAGCATAAGGGTTGCGAAATTAGAAAAAAATAGAAATATTATATATAAATACATTTTCACAATACTGCGAGTTTCAACTTAAGTGAGAAAGTGTCGATTCTTACGGATGGCGGAAGGTATACAGTACTGGTTCTACCCAGGAATAAGTTGGTGGCCTGCCTCCACCACAAACAATTGACTGTCATATGTAGCCTAACATGAACAACTTGTTATTCTAAGGATTTCGCTGATTTTGTTTGTGATTATTAATTTTATATTATGACGAGATTTTCAGTGTAATAATTTACAATTTATCATTTCTGGTTTTAACATCACTTCCGTGATTTTTTTTTTAGAGAAAATTACACGAGGGACATGTAAAATGGATTGATATAAAATCTTAAATAGAACTTCATTTAAATGTTTTAACATTTTCAAATGAATTTTCAGTTTTAACATTTGCTTTTATTACTGTGTGTTAAGTGGGTGAATGAGAATATGAAACATTAATAGTAAAATTTCTCTTTCTTAATTTGCAAATTTGCTTGCAAAAATGGTGCTTTTGATATAACTTTTCAAAGGAAAATAAGAATATTGATTAACATGATTAAGACAAGACTGGCATTGTTATACATCTACATGGATATCTCGATAGGGAGTTTTTTTATTCATTACGTGGTACTGCCTTAATTCCATGAAGAGATGGGAAAGCTTATATTAGCAGGATTTTTTAACGGATATTTTGACAATAAAACAATTTAAAATACATTTTTTACTAAAAAATGTGATAACCTGCTTAAAATTACCTATTGAATGTTTTAATTTTACAATATGCAAACTTTTTAAACCGAAATTAAGTTTTTTTCTCATACCCCAACCAAACCCGTTTTCGCTTCTTTGAGAAGGGGGTTGGATGGGGTATGAAAGTTAATAATCGAACCACGAATGGCTTGTTCGTGTTATTAAGTGAAACTTGTAGGATATGTTATCCTCTATGCCGTATTTACCCAAATAGTAGCACCCGGGCATTATCTAAAAATGCAAAATGCAAAAGAAATACACAAGAAAATTGAAAAATAAAAAACAAAACACAACTGTTAGATGCTACTATTAGGGGATATGGTAGCTTTCACTCCTCCCCCACCTCTCTCTCACCTGTGCACTGTTTTCTTTTACAGTTTGAAAACTTGATGGACCAGGTATGTATAAATGTTTTAATTCATAATTTATATTTATTTATTTATTTTCATAGAATCCATCGTCAGATAAGCATGATTGATCCAATACATGTTACAGCATCCATTGATGAATGGATTATAATGCAACAAGCCACCTATGCTGCTGATTTCTGATGACTAAATTAACTATGTCTCCGTTGACATAAATATTTTATAATTGTGAGCTTATGAACTGCCTCGCTAAATAGACATATAATATAGTAAGCTTACAGCTAATGCTGATTAGAAAATGTTCAACAAGTTTGAAATTCAGTACCAATGTCTTCTTAACATCTCAAATGACAACGCCATTTATTTTCCTGCGTCTTGTAAATGTATATCGTTTAAAAGCTGAGTAAGCTGAACCAGAGTAGAGATAAATCCAATCAATACCAGGATTGAGGATTGGGTGTCAGAGACAATTAGAGGTGTGGGATAGCTAATACATACAGACATTCAGATGGTGCTTTCATTGTACTAATAGAACTGAATGTTGTTTAAAGGCTCATCAACACAGTATAGGTTATTTAGAGCCGCCCAAGAGAGAGGGGAAGGATACGTGAACCCGGGGCCTCCGGTTACAAATCCGCCGCGCTACCGACTGCGCTATACTAATAGATAAGAAGGGTAAATATTAACACATCATGCGCAGCTGATTGTTTTCTGCCAGAGGGCTGGCGTGGCACAGTCGGTAGCGTGGCGGATTTGTAACCGGAGGCCCCGGGTTCCTTAGCCTTGTCCATCGGATGGGGACGTAAACCGGGCGGTCCCGTGTATCGGTCTATCCTCCGAGCACGTTAAAGAACCATAGGAATCTATTCGATAATAAGAGTAGGGCAGGTTCCCGGCTTCCTATGTATCCTTCCACTCTCTCTGGGGCAGCTCTAAATAACCTGTACTGTGTTGATGAGCCGTTAAACAACATTCAGTTCAATTCAATTGTTTTCTGCCATGTAAATTTTATAGGAATGAAATGTTACAGTCAAGAATCCATTGACCATGGCTTCATTTGACCTTATGGGGTATTTGATGGTCTTGTTTTCATAACATAATCTACTTGACACACCGAAATAGATGCACACATTTAAAACAGTCTATTAAATCAAATTATTTTATATTTAGAATTTTCTGATTATTGTTTTCAAGAAACTCGATCATTACTAAATTAGAGTTACAAACAGCCTAAATCTGTTTCTGACAGCAATTTAAAGACTCTTGCAATCAGAACAGATTGAGTGCATGATAAAAGCTAAAAAATGATGTCATAATACCAGAAAGTGATGTTATGATAGAAACAACCAATTAACAATATGAATGAAGCATTCTGATTGGTTTAAAAAGATATAGTGATAAAAATTTGTTTGTACTTGACATTGAGTAATGAGATTCTTGCAGTCGAGAATCACAATATTGTAATAATAAAACAATTCTAAAATGATCCAAATGTTGTAAAAACATGCTATTCTACAAACCAATATCTGCAATTGGTCCGTACGTGTTTTTGGCATAAAAATATATAGAGATTATTTAACTGCTGGGATCGATTATAGGGAAATCCTTCACGAGATGATAGGCGTATGGTTCTTTTCACGAAAGAGTGTAAGCGAGTGAGTGAAAAACAACACACGTCTACCATCGAGTGAAGGATTTCCCTAATCAATCACAACAGTTAAATAATCTATTTATTACATTTTTAATCAGATTATATATGATTTTAATCATAATTATTCGCTTTATTTATTCACCAACACGTTATTGACGTCATAACTCAACGTCGCAGTTGGTTATTTTTGTGTTCGGAGTTAGTTATTAATATTTAACGATTATGAATATTCTTTCACCCATAGAAATGTAATAAATATAAATATTTGCATCTTTCATTTAAGGATGACGTTCAAAATGAAATGAGCAAGTAAGTAAATATTACATTCTTATTTTATTTGTTGATTACTAAGGTCATACAAAAGCATCCAGTCCTGTCATATTTTCTATCACCTGTGACCAAAGGTGTTTAGGTGTACTTTCAATAAAATGTTAGTTATATTTTTGTTAATATTGTCAGATGGCTTTTATGTATTTTACTGAACCAAACACTAACGCACCAGTAGACAATACCTTTAATATCTCCGTAATAACAATCAATAAATCAAAGCAAATTTTATTCTGAACGAGACAAAATATCTTGTCAATAACAACTGTAAATTTAAAAAAATCATTCAAATCACCCGTCTCCAACGGTACCAGTCGGCATATAATAAGTTCATACATTAAAGGTATTGTCTACTGGTGCTATAGCTGTTTGGTTCAGTATACTTCAAAATTGTAATTAACAATTAGTAATTACTAAGGTCGTAAGTACACTATAACATTCTATCATATATGCAATCACATAATGACCACAAGGTCAAGGTCACACTTAGAATTTTTGCGTTCGAGTGTTTTTCAGCAGGGGCATTGGATATCCGCCATTTCTATTTTGTTATAAAATGTGTGTTCTTTATACGCATGTTATTTGTCAACATGGCATGTATAAATAAGTCAAGGTTCAGATTTGAACTCCTGATGTTGCTATGTCCAGTTGTCCAGGAATGAATGCAAAACTGATGTAACTTTATATAAATAATATTTGAAGATTAAACAACAGTTTTGCGTTAAACCCTAAATATTGCGTACCTAACCTGTATACCGGTATATAGCAGCATTCAACTGGAAATGTACAGTCTTGGTGGCAGGCCCTTCACCATATCTTCCTATGTCGGAATGGTAAACAATCTGTCAGTCTTTCTGTCTGTCCATCTGTTTGTTGATTTATCTGCCTATCATCTTTCTGTGGCATAGAATTTTGTCTCACCTCATATTATCCTGCTTAATTCTGCATTTCTATTCCCACACTATATTATTTTCAGATCACCTGAGCCGAAGGCTCATGGTGGTCTATTGGGATCACTCTTCGGCCGTCGTCCCTCCGTCTGTCGTCTTTAACTTTTGCTTCAAATGACTTCTTCTCAGAAACCGCTTGGCTAATTTTTAACAAACTTCACATGGATGATCCTTAGTTGAATGCTTTTTAGATTTGTTAAAATTAGGTCAGCGCGACTTCCAAGATGGCCACCATTACCAAATATGGTCGAAACCTTAAAAAATCTTCTTCTCAAGAACCGCAGGACAGATTTTGACAGTTTGTCTTTTAAAATGATCTCCAACACCTAGACTATCAAGTTTATTCAAATGAAGTCCCCGGGGTCAAAAATGGCCATGCCCCGGGGGTCCAAAGTTTGTATTTTGAGATTTTGCATGTTTTTCATAGACTTATATAGGAAAAAACTTTAAAACTTCTCTGAAAGCACAAGGCACAGAGCTCTCGTGTATTACGTGTAGCTTCAGCTTATGGTCCTCTACTAAATTTGTTCAAATGGTGACCCTGGGGTCAAATTTGGCTCCGCCGCGGGAGTCACAATTTTACATAGACTTATATAGGAAAAAAAAAAAAATCTTCCTTCTCTGAAACTACAAGAGCCAGAGGTTTAATATTTTGCATTTACTATAAGCTTATGGTTCTTAAACACGTTTGTTCAAATAGTGACCCTGGGATCACATTTGGCCCCGCCCCAAGGGTCACATATTTTACATAGACTTGTATAGGGAATAACTTAGAAAATCATCTTTTCTGAAACTGCAAGAGCCAGAGGTTTAATATTTTGCATTTTCTATATTAAGCTTATGGTCCTTTACCAAGTTTGTTCAAATGGTGACCCTGGGGTCACATTTGGCCCCGCCCCAGACTTACATAGGGATTTTTTTTTTAAAATCTTCTCATAAACAGCTTGGTCAATTTTGACCAAACTTCACATGGATGATCCTTAGGTGAATGTTTTTCAAATTTGTTAAAATTAGGTAAACATGACATCCAAGATGGCCGCCATAGAGAAATCTTTAAATAACTTCTTGTACATGGGGAACTAAGGCCTTGGGTTCAAATCCCACTGGAGGTAAACGTTGTTTTTTTTTCTTAATTTTTATTATTGTTTCCTGTTTGGATGCGTTTTTTCTTTTGTTAATTTTTCTAAAGTTTGTATTTAAAGATTTTGCATGTTTTACATAGACTTAAATAGGGAAAACTTAATAAATCTTCTTTTAAATTGTTAGCATATATGCATGGAGTTGTGGGTTTACATTTCGGTTGAGGGTGTTGTTGTGTTTTGAACTTGTAAAAAAGTATTGAAAGGAATTTAATAATGAAACCCCTTGATATAAGAGCCATTTTAGCTTATAGAGCTTCCACAGGCCCTCTTGTTCTCTTGTTCTTTATTATTATTAATGATCGCTAACCCCCGGTCTATCAAGTTTGCTCATTTGAAGTCCCTGGGGTCAAACATGGCTGGGTCCAAAGTTTGTATGTAGAGATTTTGCATGTTTTTACATAGACTTACATAAGGAAAGACTTAAAAACATCTTCAATCAGCATTTGCGAGAGGACAAATATTTCGTCATTGCAAAGATCCTCAGGTGATCGATTTAGGGGCATTTTTGTTGTATAAGCTTTCTTTAAGCGGTTTCTGTAAACAAATGTTACATAATAAACCTGCTTTAGTATTAAAAAGTCACTCTTATTGTATTCAATGGTCAACTAGTGGTCATGTACCTGTATTAAAAATACATGCATATATGTGTGAAGTTGAAAATTGTTTTAATGAGTTTTCAGCCATTTCATGACAGTGGACATGACAGTGGCTTCTCGTAGCAGTGAGGTCATTATTCAGCTTTGTAAGTGCTTCCAGGCAGGAATACCACACCACACCACACCACACCACACCACACCACACCACACCACACCACACCACATCACATCACACCACACCACACAACACAACACACCACACCATACCACACTGCACCACACCACACCACATCACACCATACACCACACCATACCACACCACATCACATCACATCACACCACACCACACCATACCACACCATACCACACCATACCACACTGCACCACACCACACCACATCACACCATACACCACACCATACCACACCACATCACATCACATCACATCACACCACACCACACCACACCACACCATACCACACCACACCACACTGCACCACACCACACCACACCACAACACACCACACTGCACCACACTGCACCACATCACACCATACACCTCACCACACCACACCACACCACACCACACCATACCACACCGCACCGCACCACACCATACACCACACCACACCACACCACACCACATCACATCACACCACACCATACCACACTGCACCACACCACACCACACCACACCACACCACACCACACCACACCACACCACACCACACCACACCACACCGCACCACACTGCACCACACTGCACCACATCACATCACATCACATCACACCATACACCACACCACACCACACCACACTGCACTGCACCGTAATCACAATGTGCTTGACAAGACCTGTGGCAAATACTGCTGCATTTGTGACATTGTGTGAATTATGACCAAGTAATAAACAGAAAAATCTATCAGACTGACTCAGAACTCATAATGCAGGCTGACTCAGAACTTATCAGACTGACTCAGAACTCATAATGCAGGCAGACTCAGAACTTATCAGACTGACTCAGAACTCATAATGCAGGCAGACTCGGAACTTATCAGACTGACTCAGAACTCGTAATGCAGGCAGACTCAGAACTTATCAGACTGACTCAGAACTCATAATGCAGGCAGACTCAGAACTTATCAGACTGACTCGGAACTCGTAATGCGGGCAGACTCAGAACTTATCAGACTGACTCAGAACTCATAATGCAGGCAGACTCAGAACTTATCAGACTGACTCAGAACTCATAATGCAGGCAGACTCGGAACTTATCAGACTGACTCAGAACTGGTAATGCAGGCAGACTCAGAACTTATCAGACTGACTCAGAACTCATAATGCAGGCAGACTCAGAACTTATCAGACTGACTCGGAACTCGTAATGCGGGCAGACTCAGAACTTATCAGACTGACTCAGAACTCATAATGCAGGCAGACTCAGAACTTATCAGACTGACTCAGAACTCATAATGCAGGCAGACTCAGAACTTATCGGACTGACTCGAACTCATAATGCAGGCAGACTCAGAACTTATCAGACTGACTCAGAACTCATAATGCAGGTTGTATAAAGTAGCATACTGACACAACACTGTAAATCTGTCAAAAACTTTTTTATACTGAATTAGATTAAAATAAAAAAAATAAAATAAAATATTGTTTTTTTATTCGGTTATGATTAATTTTATTTAAAACCTGTATTATGAAGAATTTCTTTGTAGAATTTTAAGTCAAATGGAGTGTTCCAACTGTTGCGTTTTACGTGTCGGTATATAATGATAAATGATACAGGAAGTAAGTATTTATGGATTATTGCATGTCATTTTTTGATTAACTTATATTAAGAAGGTATCAGTAAGTACATTGCATGGTTTAGAATTCTGTCAGGAATTTATCTACGCCTGATATGGGATGCTTACGAGGATATCCTCATCCTATATATTCTGCATGCAAATCTCCTATTGCTTTTGGATGACCGTTGCTACATGTGTATGTCAACTGACAATGCTGGTCCATAGACAATTTTGCCACATATAATAAACATATGATTGCATTCTCATATGAGAATCATATGGTTCTCATATGCTTCTTATATAAAAGGAGCCACATATAAGTCTCATATAAAGATGAGAAAAATGAGAAAACCTTTCATATGATATTTGTGTAATAGGAGTTCCATATATTTTTCATATGAGAATAAATTCATAAAAGTTTTCTCCGTTTTTATAACACACACATTTTCGTATAATTTTCATGAAAAAAATATTTTCAACTTTTATAGGTTTTATAGGTTTTATATCAGAATTATATACTGCTCTTTTTATATAAGTATCATATAATATGTATCATATAAGAATCATATAAGTATCATATAATATGTATCATATCAGAATCATATAAGTATCATATAATATGTATCATATCAGAATCATAAGTATCATATAATATGTATCATATGAGAATCAAAATATCAGAATCATATAAGTATCATATAATATGTATCATATGAGAATAATAAGTATCATATAATATGTATCAAATAAATATCATATAATATGTATCATATAAAAATCATATAAGTATCATATAATATGTATCATATCAGAATCATAAGTATCATATAATATGTATCATATGAGAATCCTATTAATATCATATAATATGTATCATATCAGAATCATAAGTATCATATAATATGTATCAAATAAATATCATATAATATGTATCATATCAGAATCATAAGTATCATATAATATGTATCATATGAGAATCATAATATCAGAATCATATAAGTATCATATAATATGTATCATATGAGAATAATAAGTATCATATAATATGTATCAAATAAATATCATATAATATGTATCATATAAAAATCATATAAGTATCATATAATATGTATCATATCAGAATCATAAGTATCATATAATATGTATCATATGAGAATCATATAAATATCATATAATATGTATCATATAAAAATCATATAAGTATCATATAATATGTATCATATGAGAATCATATAAGTATCATATAATATGTATCATATCAGAATCATATAAGTATCATATAATATGTATCATATGAGAATCATATAAATATCATATAATATGTATCATATCAGAATCATAAGTATCATATAATATGTATCAAATAAATATCATATAAGTATCATTTAATATGTATCATATGAGAATCATATAAATATCATATAATATGTATCATATCAGAATCATAAGTATCATATAATATGTATCATATGAGAATCATATAAATATCATATAATATGTATCATATCAGAATCATATAAGTATCATATAATATGTATCAAATAAATATCATATAAGTATCATTTAATATGTATCATATGAGAATCATATAAATATCATATAATATGTATCATATCAGAATCATAAGTATCATATAATATGTATCATATAAGAATCATATAAGTATCATATAATATGTGTCATATGAGAATCATAAGTATCATATAATATGTATCATATCAGAATCATATAAGTATCATATAATATGTGTCATATGAGAATCATAAGTATCATATAATATGTATCATATCAGAATCATATAAGTATCATATAATATGTGTCATATGAGAATCATAAGTATCATATAATATGTATCATATCAGAATCATATAAGTATCATATAATATGTATCATATGAGAATCATAAGTATCATATAATATGTATCATATCAGAATCATATAAGTATCATATAATATGTATCATATGAGAATCATAAGTATCATATTAGAATCATATGATACTTACATGTGGCAAAATTGGTAGTGAAATAGACACCTGTTTTGTGCATACTTGTTGTAATAATTGAACACCCATCTTCTTATTTTTCAGAGTATCACATGCATGATTCACTGTCATGGAGCTACTCTGCCAGTAGGTTCAAATAATTCCAGATCTAAAAAACATTATTTGAAAGGACACCCGGCATTCTTTATGTTTTTGTCCACCGCCAAAGGCGGAGGACTGTTGAATTTGCATTTCCGTCATTCCGTCGTTCCATTGCCAGTTACGTTTCCGATCAATAGCTTTCATATTTATAATCCGATCTTGATGAAACTTTAGAAGAATGTTTATGGCCATAATATCTAGGTCAAGTTCGATAAAAGCCAGATCGCACCTTTAATGCCAGAGTTATGGCCCTTGGATTTTCCTTTCAGACCAATAACTTTAGAATCCAAACTTGATGAAACTTTAGGACAATGTTTATGGGCATAATACCTCGGACAAGCTTGATAACCGGCCAGATCACACCTATCTTCCCAGAGTTATGGCCCTTGGATTTTTGAATTTTTTTGATTTACGGTTTCACTCAGTAACTTTAACATTTATAAGCCACTGATGATAAAACATGGGGACAAGGTTTATGGCAATGATACCTCAGCCAAGTTCCATTACCAGCCAGATTGCACCTATCATGCTGGAGTTATGGTCCTTGGATTTTTTAGAATTGAAGAATTTTGCGGTTTCCGTTCAATAACTCTAAACATTTATAATCCAATCTTGATGAAATGTACGGTCAATGTTTATGGGCATAATATATCTCAGCCAAGTTCGATAACCAGCCAGATTGCATTTATCATGCTGAAGTTATGACCCTTTGATTTTTTAAAAATTGATTTGTGTTTTCTGCTCAATAACTTCAGCATTTATAAGCTACTCGTGCGACAATGTTTACAGCAATAATATCTCAACCAAGTTTGATAACCAGCCAGATTGCACCTATCATGATGGAGTTATGGCCCTTGCATTTTTTAAATTTGAAGTTTTATTTTGCAGTTTCTGCTCATTGACAATAACTTTAACATTTATAATTCAATCTTGATGAAACTTTGGATTAATGGTGTATTGAATTATGTCCATAAATATAATTTCTTAGCCAAATTTGATAACCAGCCAGATCGCATATATAATGCCAGAGTTATGGCCCTTGGGTTTTTGAAAACTGAAGATTTTTGCGGTTTCCGCTCAATAACTTCAAACATTTATAATCCACTCTTGATGAAACTTGAGGTCAGTGTTTATGGGCATAATATCTTGGCCAAGTTTGATAACCAGCAATATCACACCTATCATGCTGGAGTTACAGCCCTTTGGCAGTGGACCATAATTCTATGAATTTGCTTGTTAAACTTGCAGCTTCCTGTTACTTTTTCTAAATGATCAACTTTTAATCATTATTAATAATTATTTAAATAGCTCACAGTAATTGTTGATTATACCGTACCAATAGTATATTCAAACCTACGAATAAAAATTGAATACTGAGGCCTGTAGCTACGTACACACATCTTTTTGGGATGGTACCACACATTAAACGAGGCATTTTAATTAAATATGAAATAAGATAATCTTAAAATCTGACCTGGGAATGCACTAAAACATAGGAAATTTGATATAGAAATCAACTTTCAGGTGTGGTCCTCAGAACCTGCTAGAAAGGGATTTCCCTCGGTTAAATTTCACAGCTGCTATGGGTCTGATACTCCAAATTTTATTACCTTTTATTTTATATGCAGGCATGTTTAAAGTCAAAATGGTGCTTGCTAATAAAATAAATCAAGCTGCTAACTTTAAGATTGCACTGTGTCCATTTGAGTTTGAACAGTTAGAATTTGGTAGCAGGTAGCAAAAATTAAAAAATATAAAAATCAAAATGATAATTATCAGGCTTCCTCCATGGCAGTGAGATAATTGCATGATTGAGTTGTGTTTGCTAGATGTTGTGTTATGGATTTTACACGCTTTATGTTAGACTAGTGACAGAGCGGGAGAAGCAGTTGGTCAACAACAAACAATATAATACTCTCATACAAGAACAACAGATTCATGATGCCAAGGTCGAACAAAAGGTATACTTTACACCCTCTCTGTTCTTCTGTATGTATGTCCATCCTAAAGGTTAGTTAAGGCCATCTTTCTGGAAGGTGGTACACTGTCACCCTAAACTCCAGTCACTAACTTCCTTATTTTCATCCACAGACCTCCTTATCTCCAACCATGACATCCTTATCTCCAACCACAGATTTTCTTCCGCCTACTCCAACCACTAACTTCCTTACCATAGACATCCTTATCTCCAACCAAAGGCTCCTTCCACTACACTTCAATCACTGACATCCTTCCCACTACACTTCAACCATTGACTTCCTCCCACTACACTTCAAGCACAGACTTCCTTCCCACAACACTTCAAGCACAGACTTCCTTCCCACTACACTTCAACCACTGACTTCCTTCCCACTACACTTCAACCACTGACTTCTTCCTTCCCCCTACACTTCAACCACTGACTTCCTTCCCACTACACTTCAACCACTGACTTCCCACTACACTTCAAGCACTGACTTCTTCCTTCCCACTACACGTCAACCACTGACTTCCTTCCCAATACACTTCAACCACTGACTTCCCACTACACTTCAGCCACTGACTTCCTTCCCACTACACTTCAACCACTGTCTTCCCACTACACCTCAACCACTGACTTCCCACTACACTTCAGCCACTAACTTCCTTCCCACTCCACTTCAACCACTGACTTCCTTCCCTCTACATTTCAATCACTGACTTCCTTCCCCCTACACTTCAGCCACAGACTTCCCATTACACTTCAACCAGTGACTTCCTTCCCACTACACTTCAACCACAGACTTCCCAATACACTTCAACCACTGACTTCCCACTACACTTCAGCCACTGACTTCCTTCCCACTACACTTCAACCACTGTCTTCCCACTACACCTCAACCACTGACTTCCCACTACACTTCAGCCACTAACTTCCTTTCCACTTCACTTCAACCACTGACTTCCTTCCCACTACATTTCAATCACTGACTTCCTTCCCCCTACACTTCAGCCACAGACTTCCCATTACACTTCAACCAGTGACTTCCTTCCCACTACACTTCAACCACAGACTTCCCACTACACTTCAACCACTGACTTCCCACTACACTTCAGCCACTGACTTCCCACTACACTTCAGCCACTAACTTCCCTCTACACTTCAGCCACTGACTTCCTTCTCCCTACACTTCAGCCACTGACTTCCCACTACACTTCAGCCACTGACTACCTTCTCCCTACACTTCAACCACTGACTTCCCACTCCACTTCAGCCACTGACTTCCCACTACACTTCAACCACTGACTTCCTTCCCACTACACTTCAACCACTGACTTCCCACTATACTTCAACCACGGACTTCCTTCCCACTACACTTCAACCACTGACTTCCTTCCCACTACATTCAACCACTGATTTCCTTCTCACAACAACTGACTTCCTTCCCACTACCCTTCATCCACTGACTTCCTTCCCACTACACTTCAACCACAGGCTTCCTTCCCACTACACTTCAACCACTGACTTCCTTCCCACTACACTTCAACCACTGACTTCTTTCCCACTACACTTCAACCACTGACTTCCTTCCCACTACACTCCAACCACTAACTTCTTTCTTCCCACTACATTTCAACCACTGACTTCCTTCTCACTACACTTCAACCACTGACTTCCTTCCCACTACACTTAAACCACTGACTTCCTTCCCACTACACTTCAACCACTGACTTCCTTCCCCCTACACTTCAACCACTGACTTCCTTCCCACTACACTTCAACCACTGACTTCCTTCCCACTACACTTCAACCACTGACTTCCCACTACACTTCAGCCACTGACTTCCCACTACACTTCAACCACTGACTTCCTTCCCACTACTTTTCAACCACTGATTTCCTTCCCACTACAATTCAACCACTGACTTCCTTCCCAATACATTTCAACCACTGACTTCCTTCCCACTACACTTCAACCACTAACTTCCTTCCGAATACACTTCAACCACTGACTTCCTTCCCACTACACTTCAACCACAGGCTTCCTTCCCACTACACTTCAACCACTGACTTCCCACTACACTTCAACCACTGACTTCCTTCCCACTACACTTTAACCACTGACTTCCTTCCCAGTACATTCAACCACTGACTTCCTTCCCGCTACATTTCAATCACTGACTTCCTTCCCGCTACATTTCAATCACTGACTTCCTTCCCCTACACTTCAACCACTGACTTCCTTCCCACTACATTTCAACCACTGGCTTCCTTCCCACTACACTTTAGGGGGCAGTCCTCAGTTTCGCATGAATGTCCATGGTGTAAATCAGAAAGAAATCAACTAAGCATCTTTTAGGTCCATGGATGGTCTTTATAATAATTATGAAGCACATGTTTGATGTTTTTTTCAGTTTTGATTACTTCTAAGTTTATTTTGGTGTATTGGAATATGCATTCTTTGGGTTTTTTGGAGGCTATAAATAGAAAAATGTGAACCAATCAAAAACTTCCTAAAAGTAGTTAAAATGGTTGATTTTCACTGACGAAGAGATCAGCGTGGAATAACTTTTTAAAATGCCGGACTAGGTATGTAAAATTTAGCATTTCCTGATATGCAAGAGCATTATGAGTGATGACATGACCCTGATATGTGTAGGAATTTTTTTTATTTTTATTTATTGACATTTGAAATATTGCTAAAATTGCATTTTTAGCATGTTTTAAGGGGTGGGGTAATCTTAAAGAAATGGGACTAAAGTTGTACAGAAAATGCTTTTTGATACTTTTATTTGGTATGGAAACATGGGTAATTTTATTGTCTTCTCAGAAATGTATGACACAATGATGATGTGATTTATTTTTGCTCAAGGATTCAGGTTAAGAGCTTGTCATGGGTTTGATGATTGAGAAATGTACATTAAACTGTGGAGTGCCCCCTTAACCACTGTCTTCCTCCCCACTATACTTCAACCATGGACTTCCTTCCCCGACACTTCAACCACTGACTTCCTTCCCACTACATTCAACCACTGATTTCCTTCTCACTACCACTGACTTCCTTCCCTCTACACTTCAACCACTGACTTCCTTCCCACTACACTTCAACCACTATCTTCCCACTACACTTCAACCACTGACTTCTTCCTTCCCACTACATTTCAACCACTGACTTCCTTCCCACTACACTTCAATCACTGACTTCCTTCTCACTACACTTCAACCACTGACTTTCTTCCCACTACACTTCAACCACTGACTTCCTTCCCACTACACTTCAACCACTGACTTTCTTCCCACTACACTTCATCCACTGACTTCCTTCCCACTACACTTCAACCACTGACTTCCTTCTCACTACACTTCAACCACTGACTTTCTTCCCACTACACTTCAATCACTGACTTCCTTCTCACTACACTTCAACCACTGACTTTCTTCCCACTACACTTCAACCACTGACTTCCTTCCCACTACACTTCAACCACTGACTTTCTTCCCACTACACTTCAACCACTGACTTCCTTCCCACTACACTTCAACCACTGACTTCCTTCCCACTACACTTCAATCACTGACTTCCTTCCCACTACACTTCAACCACTGACTTCCTTCTCCCTACACTTCAACCACTGACTTCCTTCCCGCTACATTTCAATCACTGACTTCCTTCCCCCTACACTTCAACCACTGACTTTCTTTCCCTACATTTCAACCACTGTCTTCCTCCCCACTATACTTCAACCACGGACTTCCTTCCCACTACACTTCAACCACTGATTTCCTTCCCACTACATTCAACCACTGATTTCCTTCTCATAACCACAGACTTCCTTCCCACTACACTTCAACCATTGACTTCCTTCCCACTACACTGCAACCACAGGCTTCCTTCCCACTACACTTCAACCACTGACTTCCTTCCCACTACATTCAACCACTGATTTCCTTCTCACTACCACTGACTTCCTTCCCTCTACACTTCAACCACTGACTTCCTTCCCACTACACTTCAACCACTATCTTCCCACTACACTTCAACCACTGCCTTCTTCCTTCCCACTACATTTCAACCACTGACTTCCTTCCCACTACACTTCAATCACTGACTTCCTTCTCACTACACTTCAACCACTGACTTTCTTCCCACTACACTTCAACCACTGACTTCCTTCCCACTACACTTCAACCATTGACTTTCTTCCCACTACACTTCATCCACTGACTTCCTTCCCACTACACTTCAACCACTGACTTCCTTCTCACTACACTTCAACCACTGACTTTCTTCCCACTACACTTCAATCACTGACTTCCTTCTCACTACACTTCAACCACTGACTTTCTTCCCACTACACTTCAACCACTGACTTCCTTCCCACTACACTTCAACCACTGACTTTCTTCCCACTACACTTCAACCACTGACTTCCTTCCCACTACACTTCAACCACTGACTTCCTTCCCACTACACTTCAATCACTGACTTCCTTCCCACTACACTTCAACCACTGACTTCCTTCTCCCTACACTTCAACCACTGACTTCCTTCCCACTACACTTCAACCACTGACTTCCTTCCCACTACATTCAACCACTGATTTCCTTCTCATAACCACCGACTTCCTTCCCACTGCACTTCAACCACTGACTTCCTTCCCACTACACTGCAACCACTGGCGTCCTTCCCACTACACTTCAACCACTGACTTCCTTCCCACTACACTCAACCACTATCTTCCCACTACACTTCAACCACTGACTTCTTCCCGACTACACTCAACCACTGACTTCCTTCCCACTACACTTCAACCACTGACTTCTTCCTTCCCACTACATTTCAACCACTGACTTCCTTCCCACTACACTACAATCACTGACTTCCTTCTCACGACACTTCAACCACTGACTTTCTTCCCACTACACTTCAACCACTGACTTCCTTCCCACTACACTTCAACCACTGACTTCTTTCCCACTACACTTCAACCACTGACTTCCCACCACTGACTTCCTTCCCACTACATGTCAACCACTGACTTCCTTCCCACTACACTTCAACCACTGACTTCCTTCCCCCTACACTTCAACCACTGACTTCCTTCCCACTACACTTCAACCACTGACTTCCTTCCCACTTCACTTCAACCACTGACTTCCTTCCCACTACACTTTAACCACTGACTTCCTTCCCACTACACTTCAACCACTGACTTCCTTCCCACTACACTTCATCCACTGACTTCCTTCCCAATCCACTTCAGCCACTGACTTCCCACTACACTTCAACCACTGACTTCCTTCCCACTACTTTTCAACCACTGACTTCCTTCCCACTACACTTCCACCACTGACTTCCTTCCCACTACAGTTCAACCACTGACTTCCTTTCCACTACACTTCAACCACTAACTTCCTTCCCAATACAATTCAACCACTGACTTCCTTCCCACTACACTTCAACCACAGGCTTCCTTCCCACTACACTTCAACCACTGACTTCCTTCCCACTACACTTCAACCACTGACTTCCTTCCCACTACACTTCAACCACTGACTTCCTTCACACTACACTTCAACCACTATCTTCCCACTACACTTCAACCACTGACTTCCTTCCCACTACACTTCAACCACTGACTTCCCTCCCCCTACACTTCAACCACTGACTTCTTTCTCACTACATTTCAATCACTGACTTCCTTCCCCCTACACTTCAACCACTGACTTTCTTGCCCTACACTTCAACCACTGACTTCCTTCCCACTACACTTCAACCACTGACTTCCCACTACACTTCAACCACAGACTTCCCACTACACTTCAACCACTGACTTCCTTCCCACTACACGTCAGGCACTGACTTCCCTCCCACTACACTTCAACCACTGACTTCCTTCCCCTACACTTTAACCACTGACTTCCTTCCCACTACACTTTAAACACTGACTTCCTTCCCACTACACTTCAACCACAGGCTTCCTTCCCACTACACTTCAACCACTGACTTACCACTACACTTCAACCACTGACTTCCCACTACACTCCAACCACAGACTTCCTTATCTCCAAACACAGACTTCCTTATCTCCAAGCACAGACTTTCTTATCTCCAAGCACAGACTTCCATATGTCCAACTACTGATTCCTTATCTCCAACCACTGATTCCTTATCTCCAATCACAGATTTCATTGTTCCCAACCACATACTTTCTTCCACCTACACTCCAACCACTGATTTCTTATCCCCAACCACAGACTTTCTTATTTCCAACCACAGACTTCCTTATCTCCAACCACAGACTTCCTTATCCCCAACCACAGACTTCCTTATATATTGAACAATGAAGCAATCTAAACATGCATGGTGAACAACAATTTCCGTAGATGCATTCAGAATTACATAAGTCTGGACTAAGTCTTTCAGACGATCATTTTGCATACTAATACATTGGTTTGTATCTGAGTACACTGATTGTGCATTTTATGTCAATGAACTTACTGTCCACCATCATTAGATTTTATCCTCTCACCAGTTGTAGAAAGTCCACACAATTTTAGATGGGTGGTCAAGTTCTTGTACTATAATGAGTACAATTATAAGAACCAGTCCAGTACCTTAAGCCGTAGGAAACAGAAGTACCATAAACTGTGTGATGTTGGTTAGAACCAATTAGTAAGAGCTGGGTGGTACGCTACCAGCAGTATTAATTCATGGTTGTGACACTTTAAGCCAAGTGTTTATGCATGTGACATGATTTAAATAGAATGGCAAAAATATATATATTACAGTACCAACTGCTGCAGCCTGAAACATTTATGCATTAATATAATATAAAGTTTAGTTTTAAAGCAAATTAAAAGATGAAGACAGTTATATACAGTTAATGTAGCTTAAACATTTTATGGACAGGGAGTGACTATTTATTTAAGATATTCAGATTCGTATTCAGGATAGTATATTTTTTTGGAGTAAACAATTTATTTTCATCGAGAAGTTAGAAAACTTATATTTTCACTTGAGAATTAATGAACACAAGCGAAAATATGTATATTTTTTTCACTTTGAGATATAAACTTCTAATTTTTATTAAGCTCACCCACGCCAACGTAGCAGTCAGTTTCCCACCGATAGCCATCATGGTCAACGTTGGTTACAATATTTTTAAAGTATGATTTTTAATATTAAAAAAGAAGGAGAAATATGATGTAAAATATTAAAATATAAATATGATGTGTGAAATATGATATAAATATGATGTGTGAAATATGATATAATTAGGACATGAAATATTAAATTTTATGTTGAAAGTTTTAAAAAATAAAATATAATGTAAAATGTACTGATGTAAAGAGGATGTAAATGCTTCAGTATTTTTAAACTTTAAAAAAAATATGTAAAAATTATAGTAAGATATTTTGTGCAATATGATACGTGAGCTGTAGAATTTAAAATATGATGTTAAAGTTAAAGATGGACAATTATCATGCCATGGGTATTGTAGAGTTTTTCTTTATTTTTAGCTTAATGAGGAGGAGGAGGAATTACGTCGTGAGGAGGAGGCCTATTACGAGGCTCGGAGAGAGGCAGCCAGTATCGCCCGTCTGCAGCGCGACAAGGAGCGCGAAGCAAAGGCATCTACAAATGGCCCCAAGTCATGGATGGTGGGGGAGGATGGGGAGTGGGAAGTGTAAGTACAAATGGCCCAAGTCATGGATGGTGGGGGAGGATGGGGAGTGGGAAGTGTAAGTATAAATGGTCCCTAGTCATGGATGGTGGGGGAGGATGGGGAGTGGGAAGTGTAAGTACAAATGGTCCCAAGTCATGGATGGTGGGGGAGGATGGGGAGTGGGTAGTGTAGTACAAATGGTCCCAAGTCATGGATCGTGGGGGAGGATGGGGAGTTGGAAGTGTAAGTACAAATGGTCCCAAGTCATGGATGGTGGGGGAGGATGGGGAGTGGGTAGTGTAGTACAAATGGCCCCGAGTCATGGATGGTGAGGGAGGATGGGGAGTGGGTAGTGTAGTACAAATGGTCCCAAGTCATGGATAGTGGGGGAGGATGGGGAGTGGGAAGTGTGAGTACAACTGGCCCCTAGTCATGGGTGGTGGGGGAGGGTGGTGGGGGAGGATTGGGAGTACAAAGTGTAAGTACAAATGGTCCCTAGTCATGGATGGTGGGGGAGGATGGGGAGTGGGAAGTGTAAGTACAAACGGCCCCTAGTCATGGATGGTGGGGGAGGATGGGGAGTGGGAAGTGTAAGTACAAATGGCCCCTAGTCATGGATGGTGGGGGAGGATGGGGAGTGGGAAGTGTAAGTACAAATGGCCCTAGTCATGGTTGGTGGGGGAGGATGGGGAGTAGGAAGTGTGAGTACAAATGGTCCCTAGTCATGGATGGTGGGGGAGGATGGGGAGTGGGAAGTGTAAGTACAAATGGTCCCTAGTCATGGAAGGTGCGGGAGGATGGGGAGTGGGAAGTGTAAGTACAAATGGCCCTAGTCATGGTTGGTGGGGGAGGATGGGGACTATGAAGTGTGAGTACAGATGGTCCCTAGTCATGGATGGTGGGGGAGGATGGGGTGTGGGATGTGTAAGTACAAATGGCCCCTAGTCATAGATGGTTGGGGAGGATGGGGAGTGGGAAGTGTAAGTACAAATGGCCCCAAGTCATGGATCGTGGGGGAGGATGGGGAGTGGGAAGTGTAAGTACAAATTGCCCCAAGTCATGGATGGTGGTGGAGGATGGGGAGTGGGAAGTGTAAGTACAAATGGTCCCAAGTCATTGATGGTGGGGGAGGATGGGGAGTGGGAAGTGTAAGTACAGATGGTCCCTAGTCATGGATGGTGGGGGAGGATGGGGAGTGGGAAGTGTTAAGTACAAATGGCCCCTAGTCATGGATGGTGGGGGAGGATAGGGAGTGGGAAGTGTAAGTACAAATGGACCCTAGTCATTGATGGTGGGGGAGGATGGGGAGTGGGAAGTGTAAGTACAAATGGCCCCTGGTCATTGATGGTGGGGAAGGATGGGGAGTGGGAAGTGTAAGTACAAATGGTCCCTAGTCATTGATGGTGGGGAA
Organism: Cyrtodaria siliqua; assembly: GCA_037043455.1. Taxonomy (NCBI): domain Eukaryota; kingdom Metazoa; phylum Mollusca; class Bivalvia; order Adapedonta; family Hiatellidae; genus Cyrtodaria; species Cyrtodaria siliqua. The sequence continues at coordinate 161,903 of JAWPHD010003795.1, forward strand.
GGATGGGGAGTGGGAAGTGTAAGTACAAATGGTCCCTAGTCATTGATGGTGGGGGAGGATGGGGAGTGGGAAGTGTAAGTACAAATGGCCCGTAGTCATTGATGGTGGGGGAGGATGGGGAGTGGGAAGTGTAAGTACAAATGGTCCCTAGTCATTAATGGTGGGGGAGGATGGGGAGTGGGAAGTGTGAGTACAAATGGTCACAAGTCATAGATGGTGGGGGAGGATGGGGAGTGGGAAGTGTAAGTACAAATGGCCCCTAGTCATTGATGGTGGGGGAGGATGGGGAGTGGGAAGTGTAAGTACAAATGGCCCTAGTCATGGTTGGTGGGGGAGGATGGGGAGTAGGAAGTGTAAGTACAAATGGCCTCTAGTCATGGATGGTGGGGGAGGATGGGGAGTGGGAAGTGTAAGTACAAATGGCCCCTAGTCATTGATGGTGGGGGAGGATGGGGAGTGGGAAGTGTAAGTACAAATGGTCCCTATTAATTGATGGTGGGGGAGAATGGGGAGTGGGAAGTGTGAGTACAGATGGTCCCAAGTCATAGATGGTGGGGGAGGATGGGCAGTGTGAAGTGTAAGTACAAAGGGCCCCTAGTCATGGATAGTGGGGGAGGATGGGGAGTGGGAAGTGTGAGTACAGATGGTCCCAAGTCATAGATGGTGGGGGAGGATGGGCAGTGTGAAGTGTAAGTACAAAGGGCCCCTAGTCATGGATAGTGGGGGAGGATGGGGAGTGGGAAGTGTAAGTACAAATGGTCCCAAGTCATTGATGGTGGGGGAGGATGGGGAGTGGGAAGTGTAAGTACAAATGGCCCCTAGTCATTGATGGTGGGGGAGGATGGGGAGTGGGAAGTGTAAGTACAAATGGCCCCAAGTCATGGATGGTGGGGGAGGATGGGGAATGGGAAGTGTAAGTACAAATGGTCCCAAGTCATTGATGGTGGGGGAGGATGGGGAGTGGGAAGTGTAAGTACAAATGGTCCCAAGTCATTGATGGTGGGGGAGGATGGGGAGTGGGAAGTGTAAGTACAAATGGTCACAAGTCATTGATGGTGGGGGAGGATGGGGAGTGGGAAGTGTAAGTACAAATGGCCCCTAGTCATGGATGGTGGGGGAGGATGAGGAGTGGGAAGTGTAAGTACAAATGGCCCCTAGTCATTGATGGTGGGGGAGGATGGGGAGTGGGAAGTGTAAGTACAAATGGTCCCTAGTCATGGATGGTGGGGGAGGATGGGGAGTGGGAAGTGTAAGTAAAAATGGCCCCTAGTCATGGAAGGTGCGGGAGGATGGGGAGTGGGAATTGTAAGTACAAATGGCCCTAGTCATGGTTGGTGGGGGAGGATGGGGACTGTGAAGTGTGAGTACAGATGGTTCCTTATTATGGATGTTGGGGGAGTGTGGGGTGTGGGAAGTGTAAGTACAAATGGCCCCTAGTCATAGATGGTAGGGGAGGATGGGGAGTGGGAAGTGTGAGTACAAATGGTCCCAAGTCATTGATGGTGGGGGAGGATGGGGAGTGGGAAGTCTAAGTACAGATGGTCCCTAGTCATGGATGGTGGGGGAGGATGGGGAGTGGGAAGTGTTAAGTACAAATGGCCCCTAGTCATGGATGGTTGGGGAGGATAGGGTGTGGGAAGTGTAAGTACAAATGGACCCTAGTCATTGATGGTGGGGGAGGATGGGGAGTGGGAAGTGTAAGTACAAATGGCCCCTAGTCATTGATGGTGGGGAAGGATGGGGAGTGGGAAGTGTAAGTACAAATGGTCCCTAGTCATTGATGGTGGGGAAGGATGGGGAGTGGGAAGTGTAAGTACAAATGGTCCCTAGTCATTGAAGGTGGGGGAGGATGGGGAGTGGGAAGTGTAAGTACAAATGGCCTCTAGTCATGGATGGTGGGGGAGGATGGGGAGTGGGAAGTGTAAGTACAAATGGCCCCTAGTCATTGATGGTGGGGGAGGATGGGGAGTGGGAAGTGTAAGTACAAATGGTCCCTATTCATTGATGGTGGGGGAGGATGGGGAGTGGGAAGTGTGAGTACAGATGGTCCCAAGTCATAGATGGTGGGGGAGGATGGGGAGTGGGAAGTGTAAGTACAGATGGTCACTAGTCATGGTTGGTGGGGGAGGATGGGGAGTGGGAAGTGTAAGTACAAATGGCCCTAGTCATGGTTGGTGGGGGAGGATGGGGAGTGGGAAGTGTAAGTAAAAATGGTCCCTAGTCATGGAAGGTGCGGGAGGATGGGGAGTGGGAAGTGTAAGTACAAATGGCCCTAGTCATAATTTGGTAGGGGAGGATGGGGACTGTGAAGTGTGAGTACAGATGGTCCCTAGTCATGGATGGTGGGGGAGGGTGGGGTGTGGGAAGTGTAAGTACAAATGGCCCCTAGTCATAGATGGTAGGGGAGGATGGGGAGTGGGAAGTGTAAGTACAAATGGCCCCAAGTCATGGATCGTGGGGGAGGATGGGGAGTGGGAAGTGTAAGTACAAATGGCCCCAAGTAATGGATGGTGGTGGAGGATGGGGAGTAGGAAGTGTAAGTACAAATGGTCCCAAGTCATTGATGGTGGGGGAGGATGGGGAGTGGGAAGTGTAAGTACAGATGGTCCCTAGTCATGGATGGTGGGGGAGGATGGGGAGTGGGAAGTGTTAAGTACAAATGGCCCCTAGTCATGGATGGTTGGGGAGGATAGGGTGTGGGAAGTGTAAGTACAAATGGACCCTAGTCATTGATGGTGGGGGAGGATGGGGAGTGGGAAGTGTAAGTACAAATGGCCCCTAGTCATTGATGGTGGGGAAGGATGGGGAGTGGGAAGTGTAAGTACAAATGGTCCCTAGTCATTGATGGTGGGGAAGGATGGGGAGTGGGAAGTGTAAGTACAAATGGTCCCTAGTCATTGATGGTGGGGGAGGATGGGGAGTAGGAAGTGTAAGTACAAATGGCCTCTAGTCATGGATGGTGGGGGAGGATGGGGAGTGGGAAGTGTAAGTACAAATGGCCCCTAGTCATGGATGGTGGGGGAGGATGGGGAGTGGGAAGTGTAAGTACAAATGGTCCCTATTCATTGATGGTGGGGGAGGATGGGGAGTGGGAAGTGTGAGTACAGATGGTCCCAAGTCATAGATGGTGGGGGAGGATGGGGAGTGGGAAGTGTAAGTACAGATGGTCACTAGTCATGGTTGGTGGGGGAGGATGGGGAGTGGGAAGTGTAAGTACAAATGGCCCTAGTCATGGTTGGTGGGGGGGGATGGGGAGTAGGAAGTGTAAGTACAAATGGCCCCTAGTCATGGATGGTGGGGGAGGATGGGGAGTGGAAAGTGTAAGTACAAATGGCCCCTAGTCATTGATGGTGGGGGAGGATGGGGAGTGGGAAGGGTAAGTACAAATGGCCCTAGTCATGGTTGGTTGGGGGGATGGGGAGTAGGAAGTGTAAGTACAAATGGCCCCTAGTCATGGATGGTGGGGGAGGATGGGGAGTGGGAAGTGTAAGTACAAATGGCCCCTAATCATTGATGGTGGGGGAGGATGGGGAGTGGGAAGTGTAAGTACAAATGGTCCCTATTCATGGATGGTGGGGGAGGATGGGGAGTGGAAAGTGTAAGTACAAATGGCCCCTAGTCATTGATGGTGGGGGAGGATGGGGAGTGGGAAGTGTAAGTACAAATGGCCCTAGTCATGGTTGGTGGGGGGGATTGGGAGTAGGAAGTGTAAGTACAAATGGCCCCTAGTCATGGATGGTGGGGGAGGATGGGGAGTGGGAAGTGTAAGTACAAATGGCCCCTAATCATTGATGGTGGGGGAGGATGGGGAGTGGGAAGTGTAAGTACAAATGGTCCCTATTCATTGATGGTGGGGGAGGATGGGGAGTGGGAAGTGTGAGTACAGATGGTCCCAAGTCATAGATGGTGGGGGAGGATAGGCAGTGTGAAGTGTAAGTACAAATGGCCCCTAGTCATTGATGGTGGGGGAGGATGGGGAGTGGGAAGTGTGAGTACAAATGGTCCCAAGTCATAGATGGTGGGGGAGGATGGGGAGTGGGAAGTGTAAGTACAAATGGTCACAAGTCATTGATGGTGGGGGAGGATGGGGAGTGGGAAGTGTTAGTACAAATGGTCACAAGTCATTGATGGTGGGGGAGGATGGGGAGTGGGAAGTGTAAGTACAAATGGCCCTAGTCATGGTTGGTGGGGGAGGATGGGGAGTAGGAAGTGTAAGTACAAATGGCCTCTAGTCATGGATGGTGGGGGAGGATGGGGAGTGGGAAGTGTAAGTACAAATGGCCCCTAGTCATTGATGGTGGGGGAGGATGGGGAGTGGGAAGTGTAAGTACAAATGGTCCCTATTCATTGATGGTGGGGGAGGATGGGGAGTGGGAAGTGTGAGTACAGATGGTCACAAGTCATAGATGGTGGGGGAGGATGGGGAGTGGGAAGTGTAAGTACAGATGGTCCCTAGTCATGGTTGGTGGGGGAGGATGGGGAGTGGGAAGTGTAAGTACAAATGGCCCTAGTCATGGTTGGTGGGGGGATGGGGAGTAGGAAGTGTAAGTACAAATGGCCCCTAGTCATGGATGGTGGGGGAGGATGGGGAGTGGAAAGTGTAAGTACAAATGGCCCCTAGTCATTGATGGTGGGGGAGGATGGGGAGTGGGAAGTGTAAGTACAAATGGCCCTAGTCATGGTTGGTGGGTGGGATGGGGAGTAGGAAGTGTAAGTACAAATGGCCCCTAGTCATGGATGGTGGGGTAGGATGGGGAGTGGGAAGTGTAAGTACAAATGGCCCCTAATCATTGATGGTGGGGGAGGATGGGGAGTGGGAAGTGTAAGTACAAATGGTCCCTATTCATTGATGGTGGGGGAGGATGGGGAGTGGGAAGTGTGAGTACAGATGGTCCCAAGTCATAGATGGTGGGGGAGGATAGGCAGTGTGAAGTGTAAGTACAAATGGCCCATAGTCATTGATGGTGGGGGAGGATGGGGAGTGGGGAGTGTGAGTACAGATGGTCCCAAGTCATAGATGGTGGGGGAGGATGGGCAGTGTGAAGTGTAAGTACAAAGGGACCCTAGTCATGGATAGTGGGGGAGGATGGGGAGTGGGAAGTGTAAGTACAAATGGTCCCAAGTCATTGATGGTGGGGGAGGATGGGGAGTGGGAAGTGTAAGTACAAATGGCCCCTAGTCATTGATGGTGGGGGAGGATGGGGAGTGGGAAGTGTAAGTACAAATGGCCCCAAGTCATGGATGGTGGGGGAGGATGGGGTGTGGGAAGTGTAAGTACAAATGGCCCCAAGTCATAGATGGTGGGGGAGGATGGGGAGTTTGAGGTGTAAGTACAAATGGCCCCTAGTCATGGATGGTGGGGGAAGATGGGGAGTGGTAAGTGTAAGTACAAATGGTCCCAAGTCATGGATGGTGGGGATGATGGGGAGTGGGAAGTGTAAGTACAAATGGCCCCAAGTCATGTATTGTGGGGGAAGATGGGGAGTGGGAAGTATAAGTACAAATGGTCCCAAGTCTTGGATGGTGGGGGAGGATCGGGAGTGGGAAGTGTAAGTACAAATGGCCCCAAGTCATGGATCGTGGGGGAGGATGGGGAGTGGGAAGTGTAAATACAAATGGTCCCAAGTCATTGATGGTGGGGGAGGATGGGGAGTGGGAAGTGTAAGTACAAATGGCCCCAAGTCATGGATGGTGGGGGAGGATGGGGAGTGGGAAGTGTAAGTACAAATGGTCCCTAGTCATGGATGGTGGGGGAGGATGGGGAGTGGGAAGTGTAAGTACAAATGGCCCCAAGTCATGGATGGTGGGGGAAGATGGGGGAGTGGGAAGTGTAAGTACAAATGGTCCCTAGTCATGGATGGTGGGGGAGGATGGGGAGTGGGAAGTGTAAGTACAAATGGCCACAAGTCATGGATGGTGGAGGAGGATTGGGAGTGAGAAGTGTAAGTACAAATGGCCCCAAGTCATGGATGGTGCGGTAGGATGGGGAGTGGGAAGTGTAAGTACAAATGGCCACAAGTCATGGATGGTGGAGGAGGATTGGGAGTGAGAAGTGTAAGTACAAATGGTCCCTAGTCATGGATGGTGGGGGAGGATGGGGAGTGGGAAGTGTAAGTACAAATGGCCACAAGTCATGGATTGTGGAGGAGGATTGGGAGTGGGAAGTGTAAGTACAAATGGTCCCTAGTCATGGATGGTGGAGGAGGATTGGGAGTGGGAAGTGTAAGTACAAATGGCCCCAAGTCATTGATGGTGGGGGAGGATGGGGAGTGGGAAGTGTAAGTACAAATGGCCCCTAGTCATTGATGGTTGGGGATGACGGTGGGGGAGGATGGGGAGTTGGGAAGTGTAAGTACAAATGGTCCCAAGTCATTGATGGTTGGGGATGATGGTGGGGGAGGATTGGGAGTGGGAAGTATAAGTACAAATGGTCCCTAGTCATGGATGGTGGGGGAGGATGGAGAGTTGGGAAGTGTAAATACAAATGACCCCAAGTCATTGATGGTAGGGGAGGATGGGGAGTTGGTAGCATGAGTACAAGTGACCCCTAGTCATGGATGGTGGGGGAGGATGGTTAGTGGGAAGTTTGAGTTGTCTGACTTTGCTGCTGATATTTTTTGTTATATTCCCGCTTTCACAAAGTGAAGTGGGGCTATATAAGAATCACGTTGTCTGTAACATCCCATCACACATTTTTGTCCCATTGCATCCCGTCGCGTCCCGTCGCATCGATTAACACATTTTTAATACTTGCATATCTCAAACACTTTTGAATTGATTGTTCCCGAACTTAATATATACAGAACAACTGATGACCTTATGTCCCTGTACATCACCCATCATTGATTGCCTAATTTAGTTTAGAATTATGACCCTTTGTTTAACTTAGAATTTTCCACTCTAATATTGTATAATGACCCGTTAATACATTTTTTCTCAAACATTTTTCGAATTGATTGTTCCCAAACTTCATGTAAACATAACAACTGATGACCTTATGTCCCTCTACATTCACCCATCATTGATTGCCTAATTTATTACAGAATTATGGCCCTTTGTTCGACTTGGAATTTTCCACTCTAATAGTGTATAATGGCCTGTTAACACATTTTTTCTCAAACATTTGATTGATTGTTCCCAAACTTCATGTACACATAACAACTGATTACCTTATGTCCTTCTACATCACAAATTGTTGATGCCTAATTTATTACAGAATCATTGCCCTTTATTGGACTTAAGAGTTTTTCTCTCTATAATGAACTTCATGTGGCTTTCACTTTAACACTTTTCATGGATTTTTAATACACCTTTAACATACAGTTCACACGTGATGATATGATTTGTCTCTGCATTAATGGTTTTTCGATTCTGCAATTTTTTTTTACAGAATTATGGACCTTTGTTTCAATTAGAATTTTTTTCACATTAATAAATTAACAGATATTTTAGATATTTATTATTCTTGATTTTGCCCATCATCGGCTAGAGCAAAAAATCGGGGGTATTCATCACCTTCAGTGATAGTTCTAGTTTGTTGCAAGGTCTTTGTCAGTGAACATAATGCAGTATAGCTCTTTATTGTGGCACACAAGGGCTTAACATAATCAAGTTACTGTAGGAAACTACCATGCATGAAGTGCTGAAACTGATTTATAGAACACAATTGTCAGCCTATGAATATTTGAATAAGCTCAATTCAAAATGTTTTATGCGATTTTTAGCTTTACTGGCCAACAAAGGCCAGTAGGGCTTATGCCATGGTCTTTTGTCATCCATTGTCCGTCCGTCCATCTGTCCGTCGTCTGTTAACTTTTTGATGTTAACACTAGCACCTTTTTTTTTCATCCGATCTTTACCAAACTTTACCGGATTATTAATATCCATGAAAGCTAGAACGAGTTTGAAAACCAGCCAGGACCAGTAACACTGGAGTTTTTGCCCTTGAATTAACGAAAATTGCTGTGTTTTGTTTTGTCAACTCTCTAGCGTCTCCATTTTGCATCCTACCTTTACCAACCTTTGCCAGATTGTTGATATTGATGTATGCTCGGTCAAGTTCGAAAACCAGCCTGATCGGACCTGTAACACTGAAGTTATGGCCCTTGAATTATTGAAAAATGTAATTTTTTTGATGTTAACACTAGCACCTTTATTTTTCATCAGATTTTACCAAACTTTAGAAGATTGTTAATATCAATGAAAGCTCGGACAAGTTCGGAAACCAGCCAGATTGAACCAGTAACACATGAGTCATTGCCCTTGAATTAACGAAAGTTGTAATATTTTGTCTTTTCAACACCCTAGCGCCTCCATTTTGCATTCTACCTTTACCAAACTTTGCCAGATTGTTTATATTGATGAAAGCTCGGTCAAGTTAATAAAACAGCGAGATCAGACCAGTAACACCAAAGTTATGGCCCTTGAATTATTGAAAAATGCATTAACTTTTTGATGTCGATACTCTAGCACCTTTATGTTTTATCCGATCTTTACCAAACTTTACCAGATTGTTATGATAGGGTCTTCATATTGTCCTACTTCAGAAAAATTTCGTAGGGATAATCAGTATAAAGCATAGTTGTGCATATCATCACCTTGTTCCAGTTGAATGATTTTTGGCAGAGTTATGGCTCACATAAATAATACACATAATTTGTATGAACTAGTTCTGCTGAACCCCTGGCCGGATTTCAACGAAACTTGACAAGGATGATCAGTATCAAGCCTAGTTGTGCATATCATCACCATGTTCCAGTTGAATGAAATTTGGCAGTGTTATGGCCCTTTAAAGGTTTTACTACACAAACTTTGTCCGGACTAGTTCTCCTGAACTCCTGGTCAGAGTTCAGAGAAACATTGCAGGGATGATCAGTACCAAACCTAGTTGTGCATATTATCACCGTATTCCGGTTGAAAGATTTTTGGCAGAGTTATGGCCCTTTAAACATTTTACTACACAAACATGTCCGGACTGGTTCTGCTGAACCCCAACGAAACTTGGCAAGGATGATAAGTATCAAGCCTATTGTGCATATCGTTACCGTGTTCCGGTTGAATGATTTTTGACAGATTTATGGCCCTTTAAAGGTTTCAATACACAAACATTGTCAAGACTAGTGTTTGTTGAACTCCTAGACGGATTTCAGCGAAATGTTGCAGGGATGATCATTGCCTAGTTGTGCATATCATCACTGTGTTTCGGTTGAAAGATTTTGGTGGAGTTATGGCCCTTTAAAGCTTTTAATACACAAACTTTGTCTGAACTAGTTTTGCTGAACCCCTGGCCAGCTTGGCAAGGATGATCAGTATCAAGCCTAGTTGTGCGTTTCTTTGCAGTGTTCCGGTTGAAAGATTTTTGGCAGAGTTATGGCCCTTTAAAGGTTTTACTACACAAAGTTTGTCCGGACTAGTTCTCCTGAACCCCGGGCCGGAGTTCAGAGAAACATTGCAGGAATGATCAGTACCAAACCTAGTTGTGCATGTCATCAATATTTTCCGGTTGAAAGATTTTTGGCAGAGTAATGGCCCTTTAAACGTTTTACTACACAAACATTGTCCTGACTAGTACTGCTGAACCCCTAGCCAGATTTCAAAGAAACTTGGCAATGATGATCAGTATCAAGTCTAGTTGTGCATATCTTCGCCATGTTCTGGTTGAATGATTTTTGACGGATTCATGGCCCTTTAAAGGTTTTAATACTTGAACTCCTGGACGGATTTTAGCGAAATGTTGCAGGGAAGATCATTGCCTAGTTGTGCATATCATCACTGTGTTCCGGTTGAAAGATTTTTGGTGGAGTTATGGCCCTTTAAAGGGAATATCAGTACCAAGCCTAGTTGAGCCTATCATTGTCTTGTTCCAGTTGAATGATATTTGGTGGAGTTGTTGCTCTTTAAAATGTTTTAATAGACTAACTTTGTCCGGACTAGTTCTCCTCAACCACTATTCGGCTTTCAACGAAACTTGGATTCATATATCATTGTTTTGTTCCAGTTGAATGATTTTTGGTGGAGTTATATCCCTTTAAAGGTTTTAATACATAAGCTTTGTCCCGACTACTTCTCCTGATCCCCTGCTTGGATTTCCATGAAACTTGGTAGGGATGACCATTACCAAGCCTAGTTGTGTTCCAGTTAAATGATTTTTGGTAGATTTATGGCCCTTTCTCCTGTAGGAGAGACATCTGTTTTTACCTAAAACAACACCTAGTTCTAATTTAGTATGGTTAATTAGGGACTCGAGGCACAACAATTAATATTAAATAGTTTTTGACCGCCTGCATGAAGGGGTCCCTCTACAGGCCGTCAAAACCTATTTAAACAATTGTTGTGCCTAGAGTCTCTAAATAACCATACCAAATTAGAACTAGGGCCTCTTGTTTAAATTGTTAGCATGGGTCAAGGGTTTAAATTTCTGTTGTGGGTGTTGTTGTATTGTGTGTTATTTTTGTGATGTTTTAAAAGAAGTACTGAATGTAATTTTATGACGACATCCCCTGATATAGGAGCCGTTTAAGCCAGTAGAGCATCCACAGGCCCTCTTGGGCCCTTGTATATTGAATCTTTTCCAAACTTTACTAGATTGTTGATGTGATTGAAAGCTCGGACGATTTGAAAACCAGCCAGATTGGGTTGTTCGTTAACTTTTTGTTGTCAACACTTTATCACCTTTGTTTTTCATCCGCTCTTTACCAAACTTTACTAGATTTTTAATACCAATGAAAGCTTGGACGAGTTCGAAAACCAGATCGGACCAGTAACACAGGAGTTATTACCCTTGAGTTAACAAAAATTGCTATATTCTGTCTTGTCGACACTCTAGCGCCTCCATTTTGCATTCTATCTTTACCAAACTTTGCCAGATTGTTAATATTGATAAAAGCTTGATCAACAGCCAGATTGGACAAGTAATTTCAAAGTTATGGCCCTTGAATTATCAAAAAATGTGTTAACTTTTTGATGTCAACACTCTGTATAGCACCTTTGTTTTTCATCCGATCTTTACCAAACTTTACCAAAAAATGCTGTATTTTGCCTCAAAACAACAGGACCTTCGTTTGGCGGGATTTCAGCAAAACTTTCCATCGATGATCAGTGCCAAGCCTAGTTTTAGATATGGTCACCGTGTTCTGGTTGAATGGCTTTGTCGGAGTTATGGCCCTTTGTCTGGACTAGCTCTCTTGAACCCCTGGCCAGATTTTTATTTTATTTTATTTTTTTCAACGAATCTTAGATGGATGATGAGTACCAAACCCTGTTGCCATGTTCCAGTTGAATGAATTTTGGCAGAGTAAGGTCCTTTAAAGGTTATAATATACTTCGTACAGATTATTTCTCCTGAACCTCTGGCCGGATTCCAGTGAAACTTGGTCTAGTTGCGCATGTCATTGCCATGTTCCGGTTGAATGATTATGGCCCCTTATACATAAACTTTATCTTTAGCCAGTAGAGCGTCCACAGGCCCTCTTGGGCCTCTTGGCTTCTTATTCATCAGATCTTTACCAAACTTTACCAGATTGTTACTATCAATGAAACCTTGGACAAGTTTGAAAACCAACCAAATCGGATTAGTAACACTGAAGTTATGGCCCTTGATTTAGTTAAAAAATGCTGTATTTTGCCTCGTTAAGATGAAAGGGCCTTCATTTGGCCGGATTTCAATAGAACTTTGCAGGGATGATCAGTACCAAGCCTAGTTGTACAAAACGTTTTAGGGATGATCTGTTCGAGGTCTCATTATGCATATCAGAGCTGTGTTCCGCTTGAATGATTTTGTCAGAGTTATGGCCTTTTAAAGGTTTTAATACACAAACTCCTGATCCCCTGACCGGATTTCAACGAATCTTGGCAGGGATGATCAGTAACAAGCCTAGTTGTGCATTTCATGAATTTTGGCAGAGTTATGGCCCCTTAAAGGTTTTAATACACTAACTTTGTACTGATTAGTGCTCCTGAACCTCTGGCCGGATTTCAACGAAAATTAATCGGTACCAGGCCTAGTTGTGTATCGCCATGTTCCGGTTGAATAATCTTTGACAGAGTTATGGCCCCTTATACATAAAGCTTATCTTTAGCGAGTAGAGGGTCCACAGGCCCTCTTGGGCCTCTTGTTTTGTTAGTGCATGTTAGGCCATATATGACAGTCAGTATTTTTGTGGTTGAGGCAGACCACCCTATTATCTGGTATTGTATACATCCCGCCATCCATAAGTATCAACACTTTCTCACAAGTCGGCTCCCAGTGGGATATTTAAAATGCATGTAGTTCAGTATGTTATTAGTTTAAAATATATGTACTTGATATATTTTATTAGTTTAAAATATATGTGCTTTAGTATGTTATTAGTTTAAAGTGTATATACTTCAATATTTTATTAGTTTAACATGTATGTGCTTTAAGTATATTATATAAGCAGATTGAGCTCCCTGGTTGTAGAATTCTTATTTTAAGTTGGGTGATCTCTATGTAGCATACCTTACCATTTACAGAGCTGGAGGGGAAGATGACTTTGAGATGTTTCTAGAGAGTGTGAAAGCTCGCTCACTCAAGGCCACAGCACATTTAAGGAAAGGTATAACTTTAACTTACTTGACTTTTGTAGTTCTGTTTATATCAATGACCTCAGCAGTTATCAGTTCAACTTCTGTTTCTATCAGAGGCCTCAGCAGTTATCAATTCATACTTCTATTTCTATCAGAGGCCTCAGCAGTTATCAATTCATACTTCTATTTCTATCAGAGGCCTCAGCAGTTATCAATTCATACTTCTATTTATATCAGAGGCCTCAGCAGTTATCAATTCATACTTCTGTTTATATCAGAGGCCTCAGCAGTTATCAATTCATACTTCTGTTTATATCAGAGGCCTCAGCAGTTATCAATTCATACTTCTGTTTATATCAGAGGCCTCAGCAGTTATCAATTCATACTTCTGTTTATATCAGAGGCCCCAGCAGTTATCAATTCATACTTCTGTTTATATCAGAGGCCTCAGCAGTTATCAATTCATACTTCTGTTTATATCAGAGGCCCCAGCAGTTATCAATTCATACTTCTGTTTATATCAGAGGCCCCAGCAGTTATCAATTCATACTTCTGTTTATATCAGAGGCCCCAGCAGTTATCAATTCATACTTCTGTTTATATCAGAGGCCCCAGCAGTTATCAATTCATACTTCTGTTTATATCAGAGGCCTCAGCAGTTATCAGTTCATACTTCTGTTTATATCAGAGGCCCCAGCAGTTATCAATTCATACTTCTGTTTATATCAGAGGCCTCAGCAGTTATCAGTTCATACTTCTGTTTATATCAGAGGCCTCAGCAGTTATCATTTCATACTTCTGTTTATATCAGAGGCCCCAGCAGTTATCAATTCATACTTCTGTTTATATCAGAGGCCTCAGCAGTTATCAGTTCATACGTCTGTTTATATCAGGGGCCTCAGCAGTAATCAATTTTATATCAGAGGCCTCAGCAGTTATCAGTTCATATTTCTGTTTATATTAGAGGCCTCAGCAGCTATCATTCACACTTCTGTTTATATCAGAGGCCTCAGCAGTTATCAATTCATACTTCTATTTATATCAGAGGCCTCAGCAGTAATCATTTCTTACTTCTGTTTATATCAGAGGCCTCAGCAGTTATCAATTCATACTTCTGTTTATATCAGAGGCCACAGCAGTTATCAATTCATACTTCTATTTATATCAGAGGCCTCAGCAGTAATCAATTCTTACTTCTGTTTATATCAGAGGCCTCAGCAGTTATCAATTCATACTTCTGTTTATATCAGAGACCTTAGCAAATATGAATTCATACTTCTATTTACGGTATATTATGAAAGGCCTCAGCAGCTCAGTGGGCAGGGCCATGTGGTGTTGAACTACATACCTTTGCCCTGCATCACTATGGGTTCGCCCATCGGCGGGGCAAGCTCATCTCATCTCCCTCTGAGGTTGCTGTTCCAATATAAGATAATATGATTTGTGATTGGGTCGTAAACCACATTTCTTTTATTTATATACATTTTTTTTTTTTATGAAACATTGGTGAAATTGCAATTAAACCTCATATCTGGTGATGTTCGGAAAGTGTTGAGATAACTCATTTTCAGAAAGTAATTGTCAGGTTGATTGATGCAGCAGATATTGCTTAGTTTAAAATTCATTAAACTTTCTATTGTTTATAACAACATGGCTATAGAAATACAATTATAGTAACCTTGGCAACTACTGACAGGCCAACCTGGAGCCAGTATAAAAGAGTCGCATTTCTCAAATCGGGATTTTGTTATTAGCTACACACAAAGAAAGCATATGGAGGGACAATTTTATGAAGGATTTGGATGTCTGTCAGACTGTTTTCTTGTTAAGGTTGTATCAGACATCATGAAGTAAAATATATTTACATTTTAATGGAAAGGGACAATGTCTCCATATTTGTTGTACCTCTCAAAGATCTACACTACACCCAACAAAAACAAAAAACATGACATCAAACGAAGGATTGGCAGATTATTAATAAATAGAAAACATGTCTACAGTAGCGAAAATAATGTGAGATATGGCTTCTAAAGGATCTCCAGTTCCCTTGTGTAAAGTTGGCAGTTAGGATTTAGAGATGTAAATATATATCTGTTTATAGTTCCTGATTTAAACTAATATGATATTTTCATACTTTTATAAGAATCGAATGATGGCCGTAGTACTAATAGTTCTTCCACGCCCACACAGCAGACGAGAGAAAGGTCCCATACAGAAGGGTCAAACTCTATGGAACTGGAGTGGGATCATGATGAAGGTATGTATGTCTCTATTGTCTCTAAGCCATTTCACATCAGACTGCCTGTTGGTGCACAATCACCAAGCTATATCACATTAGACTGCCTGTTGGTGTATAATCTCCAAGCAATATCACACCATTATGGTTGTTGGCGCATAATCTCCAAGCCATATCACACCATTCTGCCAGTTGATGTATAATCTCCCAAGCCATATTGCACCACACTGCTTGCTGGGGAATAATCTCTAAGCCAAAACACCATGCTGGTGGTTGGCATATAATCTCCAAGCCATATCATACCTTGCTGCCAGTTGGCATATAATCTCCAAGACATATCATACCGTGCTGCCAGTTGGCATATAATCTCCAAGCCATATCATACCATGTTGCCAGTTGACTTATATTCTTCAAAAGTCATATCACACCATATTACCTGTTGCTGTATAATCTCCAAGCCATATCACACCATACTTGCTGTTGGTGTATAATCTCCACGCCATATCACACCATACTGTTTGTTTGTTGTATAGTCTCCAAGCCATATCCCAACTGCCTACCTGTTGCTGTATAATCTCCAAGCCATATCATACCATGCTGCCAGTTGGCATATAATCTCTAAATCATATCACACCATACTGCCTATTGGTGTATAATCTTTAAGCCATATCAAACCGTACTGCCAGTTGGCATATAATCTTCAAGCCATATCATACCATGCTGCCAGCGGGCTTATAATCTTCAAGCCATATACCATGCTGCCAGCTGGCTTATAATCTCCAAGCCATATCACATCATACTGGCAGTTGGCATATAATCTCCAAGGCATATCACACCATACTGGCAGTTGGCATATAATTTCAAAGTCATATCACACCATGCTGCCTATTGGCGTATAATCTCCAAGCCATATCACACCATACTGCCTATTGGCATATAATCTCCAAGCCATATCACACCATACTGCCTATTGGCATATAATCTCCAAGCCATATCACACCATACTGCCTATTGGCATATAATCTCCAAGCCATATCATACCATGCTGCCAGTTGGCATATAATCTCCAAGTCATATGACACCATACTGCCTATTGGCGTATAATCTTTAAGCCATATCAAACCGTACTGCCAGTTAGCATATAATCTTCAAGCCATATCATAACCATGCTGCCAGCTGGCTCATGGCTCATATCATACCATGCTGCCAGCTGGCTTATAATCTCCAAGCCATATCACATCATACTGGCAGTTGGCATATAATCTCCAAGCCATATCACACCATACTGGCAGTTGGCATATAATCTCCAAGTCATATCACACCATACTGCTTATTGGCATATAATCTCCAAGCCATATCACACCATACTGCCTATTGGCATATAATCTCCAAGTCATATCACACCATATTGCCTGTTGGCATATAATCTCCAAGCCATATCACACCATACTGCCTATTGGCATATAATCTCCAAGCCATATTGTACCATACTGCTTGTAAAGCTATGAAACACCATACTGCTCATAATGCAGGGGTGTAGCTGTGTCTAAATCAGTGTGTAGGCACAAGGTGTAGCGGGGTCCCGTGATATTTTTTTTAGAAGGAAGCCAAATCCTGCATTCTGACGGTATTTTAAGCAGAAAACAGTATGTTTTTAACCTGCAATTTCAAGCTTTCGTAATCTGCGATTTCGCAACAAAAACATCGCAACAGAACAAAATAACATATATTATATGAATACTTGCTTTCTGAAAATCTTTCGAAATTTTGCACAATCATGGTGTGTTTGATTTCCAAAGACCTCGTGCGAAAACAGTTCGACTTTTATTTTCTTGAAAGACCACGAGTAAAAATTGGTATGAGCTGACCGTACCCCTCCACCCCATACCCCTTCTGTTTTTATTGCATTTTTGGCATTTTTATTTTTTTGATTTCTGGGGACAATGTGTAGGCACGTGCCTACAGTGCCTATAGGCAGCTTTGCCACTGTAATGTTCCATTCTTATTTCGCCATATCTCCTTATGGCGTAAAATTCCAAAGCCTCACAACAATAGAATGCCTGTTAGCAACAGAAATGCTTGTTTTCAACAGGTAATATGAAACAATAAAAAAGATACCTGATTTTACAAAATCTGTGAATACTTGTTATAGAATACATATTCTTTACATACAAACTCCATAAAAATGTGTTAATAACAAACACATTCTATGAAAGCAAGTTATTTCGGATAACTAGGGAAGTTAAATAGTCACAAACATTTTCCTTTCAAAATGGTAAATGTCAGAGTTACTTAAAGGGACACTGTCCGTAACTTTTAGCTTATAAAACACACAATAATTATGTTCGCAAATATTACACACTAAATATTATTGAATATTTACTAATTAAAAGCAAGATTGTTTAACGGAATTCAATCGCGGTACAAAAAAAAGTAAATCCGCTTTGTGCGTTTGAACTCGCAGCCCAAACTAAAATTACACTCGCCATAATAATAGTGTGCGTGAGCGTAAAGTGGTCGATAACGTTACCGTCTGAGCTAAGCGGGCTATACATATTTCGCAATACATACTGTGGTAAAAACCTAATGCGCTAATGGAAGTCACGTGATCGCAGAAAAGGTAAATATTGTGGGTCCCACTTTATTTACATAATTATAATAATTAAAACTTTTTTTTTTCAAACTCCCGAATGTATTCCTACATACTTCTTAGGGTCTATCCTCATGTTTTCATGTATACATTTCACTGAATAAAAGTCAGCCATTTATTTGATTATGCTCAGTATCTGCTTACTTACGGACAGTGTCCCTTTAATATTTGGAACATATTCATTTCACCCACAGTTTACATTGCTTAAGCCTCACTGTGAAATGACATGAAACACGTTTGAAAATGCCCATATGTCCTGCTGGATTTCTGACTGTAATTAATAATATTCTATTACTCACCGAAAATCTAATCAAAATGTGGCCATGAACTGATTGTTCGTGCCCAATTATGCAGAATGACACAGCAACTGTGTTAAATCTAGAAATGATGTCATCGGACATGTAGCTTGTCCCCGTTGCAGGATGTTAATTGGCTCACCCAGGCAAACGGAGAGAACTTTGTCATATTAGAAAACTGCAGATTGTTTAATGCCTAGTAGACCTGAATTGACCAACCTTGTTAAATATGGTTCAAAATGGGTTGGGTTTTAACCTTCTGTACTCCAACATGGATTGGTGTCAACATGGGTTGGTGTGATTATGGGTTGGTGTCTTACCTTTATAACCTTCTGTACTCCACAGACCTAATTCATAATTTTGATAGAGCATCATCAAAATAACTGACCAATCAGTGAGCAGAAATAAGACATACCTAATACATTCTGGTAGGTGATAAACTCGGTCTTTATCCTTGATGTTCAACCAAGTTTACTGTTAAAATTAAGGTATCTACAGTGTGATTCTTTCAAACCCTGCATATTTCATGTACATTCATGCACATTTATTTAATATATGTATCTTTCAAAATCAAAATCTTGAAAATTATCGCCTTTTTACTAGGCCAAAGATTTTCATTTTACTATAGAACCAAAGGATAAAAACCGAGTAACACAAATTTTATCACCTACTGGAAATAAGATAAAAAATTCAACATCTCTGAAATGAAAAATTATGAATAACAATTAATATGTCTGTGGGTACTCCAACATGGGTTGGTGTATGGTTTGGTGTCGACCTTCTGTAACCCTTTTCACTTTCTGATTGTATCATTTCCACCAGCAGTCACTTTGTCACACTCACATCATTGAAAATAACATACTCTGTGTGGAACAGTGTGTTGAATAGTTAGTAAGTATACTGTGTGCAGATCAGACTACACCAATTACCAACCAATCAGCGGGCAGGGAAAAAGTCCCAGGGTAAATTCGGAGCTAATACACAGAATCTCTTAATTTTGATTGGTTGTCAAGGTAAACAAACCAAAAAATCTTGCTAAAAAATTAAAATTTAACTTTTGAAGAGTACTTATTAAGGTTAAATCATACATTTGTGCAATGTATTCATAATGTGTTGCATAATCAAAGAAAGAAGTATATTTTACATTTTCCTCATGTTTCTACATGCAAGTAGGTGGGTCAGCACCATCCGACTCAAACAGCTTTTTCAAAACATACTCAATGTATGGCTTCTGTATGTTTTTTTGATAAAACTAAGATAGGTCTTTCAAAACAAGTAATAAAAAATAATGCTTCCTATATTAGGGAACTCAGTACAGAGCTTAGAGCTATAAGGTAGCCCTATGGAAAATGAATTGGTGTAGTATGACCTGCAGTATATACTGTGCCCTTAAAGTAGGGGTGACAACTGTTGTAACACAATGCCTCTTTGTCATGATCTAGATTATCGCCCTGGATACACTGAGATTTATATATTTATTTTATACATCAGAGGGTAATTTATTTATAGTAAGGGTGACAACTGTTGTAAGACAATGTTACTTTGTCATGAACTGCATTGTCTCCCTGGATACACTGAGATTTATATATTTGGTAAGTTTCATGGAATTCAGATGGTTTAATGTATGTTGGTGTCCAGACAGGAGTTTCTTTTCATGATTTCTTGCATATTTACAACACAGTGTGTAAACAAGGATTGTTTCTGAATGAAATTGAGCCCTGTGACTGGTAGGGAACATGTCACTATCTACCATAAGATGTTGGTGGTGTCAGATTAATACATTATTTGAAAGTTAATTAAAACAGTTTGTAGACCTTTAATAACCCGAGTATCAATCATTTTTTCAACAAACGTGAGGGCTGGCATGGCACAGTCGGTAGTACAGCGGATTTGTAACCGGAGGCCCCAGGTTCAATCCTCCGTGGTGCCTCTGAGTTCCGTCGGTGTGTTCTTGGGCAAGACACTTTCCCTTAGCCTCGTCCGTCGGATGGGGACGTAAACCGGGCGGTCCCGTGTATCGGTCTATCCTCGGAGCATGTTAAAGAACCATAGGAATCTATTCAATAATAAGAGTAGGGCAGGTTTCCGGATTCCTATGTATCCTTCCCCTCTCTCTGGGGCGGCTCTAAATAACCTATACTGTGTTGATGAGCCATTAAACAACATTCAATTCAACAAACGTTGCAATTTATTACATAGGTGACAGATTAGGATGTCTCATAGTAAGACATTCATAATTCACACATATTAACCCCTACCCCCCTACATATATATAATGCACTGTTCTTTCTTTGAATTAAGACCATTCCATTTTTTGTGACAAAAGGGTGTTTTGGGGGAAATGACTGATCAGCAACCAGACATTGTTAACCCTGCAAGTTACTCGCAGGCTGATCTGGGTTTACAATGGATGCAAAGGCTATTATAGTCGTGCTTAGCGGGTTAAGGGTAATGTATATAAAAAAACAACAGTTTTGATCACAAGTAAACCTCCTAAAATGGATTCAAAATAGATATATAAATATAATAAAGACATTGTTTAACAGATGGGTTTGTTTATTAGCTTTTCTTTCGGTAAATGGGAGTGTGTTTTTTAAGTTTGCATTTCTTCACTTTAAAAAGAATACACACATGCCCCATCCTCCATGGCGTGATACTCAATCTTCTTGAAACAATTTGACTGAATTCGGTGACTGGTTTATGTAAGGCAAAATATATGTTAAACTTAATTTTGCCACAGGTTAATGTACGAACATTTTAATTTTATTTGGCTAATGGCTAAAACATAATGATACATTAAACTTAAGTTGGTCATATATATTGGGACAGTGTTCACTATTGAATAATAAAAGAAAAAAACAACAAGACTGATAATGAAGTGTTGCATGACTTTATCTTCAGTTATAACCCCTGACAGGTATACATTTATGCATTATAATACAGTATAATTAGTTGGCAATTAAACACAAGTGTGAGTGATCCATTATATTTGAGGTTACATGCACCTATATAGTTCAGATGTTCTAATTGAGACTTTTTCATTACCCAAAGCAAATTGTTTTCTTTCTTGTATATTTTGACTGTATTTCTTATTTGTATATTTTGACTGTATTTCTTACTTGTATATTTTGACTGTATTTCTTACTTGTATGTTTTGACTGTATTTCTTACTTGTATATTTTGACTGTATCGCACAGTCCTTGTTGGCTGGTTAATGTTTGGTGAAGTCAAAATATACAAGTAAGAAAACTTTTTGCTCTGATTAATGGTAAAATCTCATTAAATGAATTTGGAGCATTTTAGAGATGAACATATTTAATTGTGTTGATTTTACTTTGGCAGATGTTGGCATTATTCCGCTAAGAAAACAACGATCTTCTACGGAAGAGGACCTCATGAACCTTGCCAAGCAGGATCGCCGTGACAGTCCGGCATTATCCGGTGACCTTGAGTGGGACACGGAGTTTATCGCCTCCGATGATCGAGATACTCAGAACTTACTTGCAGCCGAATACAAACACTCGGAGACAGCAAGGTGATGACGGGGCTGATGTTAGATTGTTATCGACTACCTTTTTCCTTTCCCGTAATAGTAGCACCTGGTCGCTATGTCTTATAATATGTACAATTTTACTGAATTTTGATTTTTGTTTGTTGGGGTTGGGTGGAATTTTTGGATACAAAAGATCGAAAATGTATTGAATTTTGAAGATCTTTTTTATATATATATTTTTTTTTTCTTCATTTTTTTTTTTGGCTTGAAAAGGTTAGGAGTGGATGGGGGTGTGGGGGGGGAGCGGGGGTGCTACTATAAGGAGCGGCTCCATTATTAGGGGAAATACGGTACCGGATCATTGTGATACTCAAGCAGAGACTCCAGGAACGAGAAAATGTGATTTCAGGCCTATATGAGTAGTATAGAGATATGCACCATGTATATATGTCTTACAGTCTACGATCTTCTCTAAGAAATCATTTGATTGAAATAGCAAGACAGTTTTTGTTTGTCTTCCAAATTATGTGATATTGAGCCCCAGTGATTGGTATTACATGTCACTTATAAACTCTTCTAGGCAATTTTTAGTTCACCTTAGCCGAAGGCTCAAAGTGAGCTATTGTGACCGCTTTTTGTCCATCCATCGTCATCTTTCGTCTGCCCATTAACATTTGCTAACGACTTCTCATTAACTGTCTGGACGATTTTGACCAAACTTCACATGGATGATCCTGTGGTCAATGAAGCCAATTTGTTAAAATATGGTCAGCGCTTGGCGGCCATTATCATAAAAGGTTGAAACCTTAAAAGTCTTCTTCTCAAGAACCACTGAAAGATTTCAACAGTTTTTCTGTATTAATGATCGACAACACCTAACTATCAAGTTTGTTCAAAGGAAGGCCTCGGTGCTAAACATCATGGCTGTGCCCCAGTGGGGTGGGAGTCCCATGTTTTGCCGAGACTTATATAAGGAAAAACTTGAAAAAATTTCTTCTCTGAAACAACAAGGCACAGAGCTCATCTTTTGCATGTAGTCACAGTTTTACATAGAGTTATATAGTTAAAGCCTTAAAAAAAAACTTTTTCTCTTAAATTACAAGAGCAAAAAGTCTAATATTTTGCATGTACCATAACCTTATAGTCTTCCAAGTTTGTTCAACTGCAGACCCTATGGTAAAATTTGGCCCCGTCTGAGGGGTCACATGTTCAACATAGATTTAATATGTATAGGGAAAATCTTAAACAATCTTGTTTTATGAAACCTGATAGTATAGAGCTCTCAGATATTGCATGTAGCACAAGCTCATGGTCCTCTACCAAGTTTTGTTTAAATGGTGATCCTGTGGTTAAATTTTAGCATGCCCGGTAGTACTAGTTTAAAAGTTATATTGGAAAATCTTTTAAGAAAAATCTTCTTTTATCTGACTCACTATTGTTATTGTTGCAAGTGTCTGCTATGGACACGGGTCACCAGGTGAGCAATTTAGGGCCATCTTTGACCCTCTTGTCTTTCTGGATATTTTACTTTATATTTATTTAATAGTGATGGATGACATTGTTAAGACACATTACATATTATAGAAAACAAGTCAGAATAATTTAAGAATTTGAATACCTAGACTTAAATAATTGAGTCTTATAGGTCACTGTATAATTATGTATCAAATATTAAATGATCTATTATTTAAATTTATAATATAAAACATAAAAATTAGCTTCATGCATAATTGAATCAAGATATAATACCATTTCACGACTCACTTCAATACTGAGGTCTTGTATTTTATAAATTCTAAATATCTCTGACAGTTTGGAGGCTTTTTTTTTGTCCTGTGTAGCATGGCAGACTCTTAGGGATCACTTTGTCCGTCGTCTGTCCGTCGTCATCTGTCCGTCACACTTTAACCTGCAGCCTAACCTTGGCCATAACTTGAAAAGTATTTGACCTATGTTTATGAAACTTCACACTTCACACATGTTCATCTTACAACACATAATATTGTTACCCATGAACTCCGACTTCCATTTTGACAGAGTTATGCCCCCTTTCATAAAACTAACCTGCAACATAACCAAGCTCATAACTGGCCTTAACTTAAGAAATATTTGACCTATATTCACGAAACTTCACACACTTATTCATCTTACCACACAGAATAGTGTTACCCATGACCAATAACTCTGACTTCCATTTCAGCAGAGTTATGCCTCTTTTCATAAAACTTTAACCTGCAACCTAACCAAACTCATAACTGGCCATAACTTGAAACGTATTTGACCTATTTTCATGAAACTTCACACACATATTCATCTTAACTGAAGAAATGTCATTACACGTGTGCAATAACGACTTCCATTTTGGCAGAGTTATGCTCGCTTTTCATAAAACTTTAACACCTGTAACCTCACCTAGCTCATAACTTGGCAAAATATTGACCTATGGTCATGAAACTTTATACAGTTCTTCCTTGTCAATTATCCAATGCAGATGTATGCCTTTTTTCTTAAACTTGAACACTTTAAAAAAAAAAAAAGGCTCCATAATTCATGAAAGATTGCGCCCCATGTCTTCAAACTTTATAGTTAGCGGATTCTACTTGGTGAAATAAGCACATGGCAGGCGACACAAGTGTTCCATGGAACACCCTTCTAGTTTGTTTTTTAAAAAAACACTCCGACCTCATTTTTGAAGTGAAATAGTATAATGCATTTTATAATAGTTTTAAATGAGATGTGGCAATGACCTTTGCAGCTACATTACGGTTAAAATAGCTATCCCACTATCAACAGGCATGCTTTACAACAGATGTCCACCGTTACTAAACCTCTTATGATGAGGTTTATATACATAACTTACATAATTTGAAAATCTGAACTCTCAGGGCTTTTTTCCACAAAATTGGGAAGAGGCCCAGGCCTGTCCATTTTGGGGAAAAAGAACGTGCTTATTTCTTATTTTGGGAAAAATACAAGGTTTCATAAATTAAGTAAATATGACATTAATATACTTTATTTATATTGTCATCCATTATTTACCATTATTATTAACTTTTCCAAGTTGGAATTTACTTAGCAGCCAAAAACACACTGCAGAATTCATGCTTTTTCTCAAATTCTGAGAAACTGCTGTTTTCCGATTGGGAAATATTTCTGCCACAGTTGGGAAAAAACAGTCCAATTTTCTGTTGGGAAGAGGCCCTTTACAGGCCTCTGTTATATAAGGTAAAAAAGCCCTGACTCTATAGATTAAATATATATAAATAGCTTTAACCAGCCAGACAAATCCCCAAACTGGAATTTTGAATTTAGAGTAATCAACTCATATTGATTCTACGCAGATGCAGTCACGGGGATTTTCAGTATCAAAAATAAACCTTTACTTATAATCGGCACATATACTTTATTTTTTTGTGACCTGAACACTGGGATAGGGTTTGGATAAACATGCTCGTCCGTCAGATGGGGACGTAAACCGGGCGGTCCCGTGTATCGGTCTATCCTCCGAGCACGTTACAGAACCATAGGAATCTATTCGATAATAAGAGTAGGGCAGGTTCCCGGATTCCTGTGTATCCTTCCCCTCTCTCTGGGGCGGCTCTAAATAACCTATACTGTGTTGATGAGCCGTTAAACAACATTCAATTCAATTCATTCAATTGGATAAACAATTTTGTAGTGTAATTTTGCCGTTATTTGGCAGGTTATAGTGCCTTTAACAGTGTGTAACAAACATGACCAGGTGTGTGATTATATTGACCATATATAGGCATGACATTTCATTTCCTTGTTGCCCTGCTCAATATGTAAATATATTACACTAGTGACTATTAATATGACCTAGAAGGTGGAAATTGTGAAATATTTATTATACAGCAGACAGGCGAGACGATTTGGTGCAGAAATCGAGACGATTTACTGGCGAAATTGTCAATGGAATGCTCGATGTATCGTAAATTAGGGCTTGTGCTTGAGTGGGAATTATAGCAATTTTTTTAGCCAGATTGCATAGCAAATCCAGGCTAATAATTTGGCGATTTCCGTCTGTTCGTCCGTCCGTCTGTCTGTCCATCTATGCGTTTTGATGTTTTGGTTAAATATTTTGTTCTACCTAAGTTCTCAAACATAAACTGTCAGAAAGCTGTAAAACTTGGCACACCAATTCATTATCATCACACAATGTTGTATGACAAGAACCATAACTCTGTCTTGTATTTCACCTGAATTATCCCATTTTTTACTTAGATTTTTCAATTAAAGAGTTGAATTCGTAATCCGGCGTTCGCCCCACTGTTGGTACTTTGCTTGTATTGTTTATATTTCTGTATAAAACAGAAACAGAATGTATATTCGTGAGAATAGAGTTAAAGGGACACTGTCCGTAACGTTTAGCTTATAAAACACACAATAATTATGTTCGCAAACATTACACACTAAACATTATTGAATATTTACTAATTAAAAGCAAGATTGTTTAACAGAATTCAATCGCGTTACAAAAAAAAGTAAATCCGCTTTGTGCGTTTGAACTCACAGCCCAAACTAAAATTACACTCACCGTAATAATAGTGTGCGTGAGCGTAAAGTGGTCGATCACGCTCTCGACTGAGCTAAGCGGGCTATACATATTTCGCAATACATACTGTGGTGAAAACCTAATGCGCTAGTGGAAGTCACGTGATCGCATAAAATGTAAATATTGTGGGTCCCACTTTATTTACATATAATAATTAAAACTTTTTTTTTTCAAACTCACGAATGTATTCCTACATACTTCTTAGGGTCTATCCTCATGTTTTCATGTATACATTTCACTGAATAAAAGTCAGCCAGTTATTTGGTTATGCTCAATATCTGCTTACTTATGGACAGTGTCCCTTTAAGATTAGAACTGATAAATATGAACAGTATTCAAAGACAACTAGCACTTCTGGATAAATTATGTTATACTGAAACAATTTAAATATTGCCTATATAATTATTACTAGATAGAAAAGAATAAATTTGAACGATACACAAATAATGGTATGTTTCTGTAAGAAGCTTGTGAATAAAAAAATAAGACCATCTTTGTATTATGCGGATCTCGTACAAACCTGGGTGAATTGTAACTATGCTAATTCTGTTACATTGTACGGCTGCTTTAGCCATGATGCAAATACCAACTGGTGTGCTTGTATACGTATGCATACACCAGTACCCTATTGCATGTAATGAGGACACAAATTATTAATTAAAAAATTGCCATTTCAAAAGTTGGCGTGCGACAGACAGGATCGAACCACGGACCTCATGCTTTCTAGACAAGTATGCTAACACCACACCATCAGCTCTTTGAATAAAAATTATGACTTTATATAATGACCTAGCTCTTTAAAC
Organism: Cyrtodaria siliqua; assembly: GCA_037043455.1. Classification (NCBI taxonomy): domain Eukaryota; kingdom Metazoa; phylum Mollusca; class Bivalvia; order Adapedonta; family Hiatellidae; genus Cyrtodaria; species Cyrtodaria siliqua. The sequence continues at coordinate 188,503 of JAWPHD010003795.1, forward strand.
CTTTAAAACCACTGAGCTTCACAAATAGGGGACTACATACAACGTTTTTATTTCACACGAGTACTTTATTCCGTCTAACAAAGACACAGAATTTATTAAATATTCAGAAAAAAATAGCCATTGGTTTGATTTCTGTCTGTGGCATTTTGACGATTCTTGAAATGGCAATTTTTCTGAAGATAGACGTACATGTTCATCTGGTGTGCTTGTATACATATAGACAAATAGGAACATAGGTATAATGTGTAGATAACCAGTTAACATTGGCTCAAAGGAAGGTTGTGAATATTGCATTCTGGGATACTGTAGTTTAGTTTTCCTGTTTCCATCCACGTTTGGAAGGTATATAGTACAAATGATTAGTTTTCATGTTGCTGTTGTACGGACCAGAGCATTGTCATGTTTAGAGCAACTGCGCTTTGCCTTGACTTAATGTAGCCCAAATGTTCATCAAATAGTAGACTGAGTATGAATGTAATAAAAGTCCATTTTAAAAACAACAGCAACAGATTTTACGCAGTGGTAAAGGAAGATTGGGAAGCAATTTATGTGGTAAAATCTGTGATGGCCGCCATAATGAATGAAAATATCAGAAAAGTTACATAACGCATGTTTGTTAGAAAAACAAATGTTGCTAAAATCTTGATTATGCTTTGTTTTATACCCATGAACTAATTGGTTATTTCATCTCGTGTTCTAGCTTTTTTATATCATAATTATGGCCTTCTTGAATTTTGCAGAAAAGGTAATTTCAAGCCTATCTCCACAATGAGTTTGCTTATTAAGGCAATGAGTTTGCTTATTAAGTAAATCGCCTTCCTTTGATTTAGTATGTACACACATCAAGTATAGCATCGTTCCTTTAATTTGATGTAGTATATGCACACATATTAAGTATCTTCCTTTGATGTTTGAGTGAATGTTTGACTACATATTGACATGCTTGTACAAAACCGTAACAGTTCACATACCGCTAATGCATCCTGAAATACTGGTGTTTATAGGAGTAGTTTGGTAGAACATGGTGATGATGCTCATGGAAACAAAGGTACATTCCTATGGTAGGGGACCAGAAACCTATTTGTATGTATTACTTTTTTGTGTGAAATATTCTATTTTTTTAAATGTATATGCTTTACATGCTTTTTGAGGGCGGAATAAATGTACATCAGATCATATGTATTTAATTGTTGTTTTAAAAATGAAAAACTGAACATTGAATCTATCTGTGCGATATATGAAGATTTTTCAAATATTGATGGTCCCACAATAAAATATGCCATGCCTTGGCTGTTCAGAATAAAATAAAGCTTTACCAGATTAAAACATAATGTACCCATTGTCTGTCATCTTATTTCTTCACCAAGGTCATCCAGATAACTGCCTTTAATGTCATAGCTTAGTACAATAAAGAACTGACTGGTTCATATGCAAGCTTAGTACAATAAAGAACTAACCACATGATTCCTGGGCCAGCTTTTTACGATACAAAACTGAACATGATTCTCAAGCCAACAAACGATACCTAACAGTGCACCACTGTGGTATACCTAACAGCGCACCACTGTGGTATACCTAACAGCGCACCACTGTAGTATACCTAACAGCTCACCACTGTGGTATACCTAACAGCGCACCACTGTGGTATACCTAACAGCGCACCACTGTAGTATACCTAACAGCTCACCACTGTGGTATACCTAACAGCGCACCACTGTGGTATACCTAACAGCGCACCACTGTAGTATACCTAACAGCTCACCACTGTGGTATACCTAACAGCTCACCACTGTGGTATACCTAACAGCTCACCACTGTGGTATACCTAACAGCTCACCACTGTGGTATACCTAACAGCGCACCACTGTGGTATACCTAACAGCTCACCACTGTGGTATACCTAACAGCGCACCACTGTGGTATATTTTTGCCTGGGTTTTGGCCAGTAGAGCTTTAAACCTTAAAAATACTTTTCAATTCATTGTTCTATAGAGAATAAATTAAAAATTTAGTGTAAAAGTAAAACTGAAAAAACATCGATGATGAATTCATATCATGATAAATATTAGATTTGACAAGTGCTTGTATGTTAATATTATCCAATTTGCATTTATTATAATATATAAAAACAACATGGCAATTTGCAACAAAATCACTGCATCACGATTATATGCCTGATGTGAAATAATTAATTACAGAAAAACAGTTAAGATTTATGTTATAGGGCAAGGAGTAAACAACTGTTATTCTGGAAACTATTATAATGGTTTAATGTTAATGCATTTTAATTATTTTAGTAATCGGTGTTCAGCGACCTATTCTCAAAATGTCAGTGCTTATATTGTATTAGATCAATCATTTTAACAAGTTTTAATGTTTAGTGTGCAATAATACATACAGAACATTTCTGTCATCTGTACAATATAACATAGACAGACCTTTATGTCATCTTCAATATAACATAGACAGGACCTTTATGTCATCTGTACAATATAACATAGACAGGACCTTTATGTCATCTGTACAATATAACATAGACAGGACCTTTATGTCATCTGTACAATATAACATAGACAGGACCTTTATGTCATCTGTACAATATAACCTAGCCAGGACCTTCATGACATCTGTACAATATAACCTAGCCAGGGCATTTATGTCATCTGTACAATGTAACCTAGACAGACCTTTATGTCATCTGTACAATATAACATAGGACCTTTATGTCATCTGTACAATATAACATAGATAGGACCTTTATGTCATCTGTACAATATAACTTAGCCAGGACCTTTATGTCTTCTGTACAATATAACATAGAAAGGACCTTTATGTCATCTGTACAATATAACATAGACAGGACCTTTAGTCCTTTATGTCATCTGTACAATATAACTTAGCCAGGACCTTTACGTCATCTGTACAATATAACATAGACAGGACCTTTATGTCATCTGTACAATATAACCTAGCCAGGACCTTCATGACATCTGTGTATCGGTCTATCCTCCGAGCACGTTAAAGAACCATAGGAATCTATTCGATAATAAGAGGAGGGCAGGTTCCCGGATTCCTATGTATCCTTCCCCTCTCTCTGGGGCAGCTCTAAATAACCTGTACTGTGTTGATGAGCCGTTAAACAACATTCAATTCAGTTCATGACATCTGTACAATATAACCTAGCCAGGGCATTTATGTCATCTGTACAATGTAACCTGAGACAGACCTTTATGTCATCTGTACAATATAACATAGGACCTTTATGTCATCTGTACAATATAACATAGACAGGACCTTTATGTCATCTGTACAATATAACCTAGCCAGGGCATTTATGTCATCTGTACAATATAACCTAGCCAGGACCTTTATGTCATCTGTACAATATAACATAGACAGGACCTTTATGTCATCTGTACAATATAACCTAGCCAGGACCTTTATGTCATCTGTACAATATAACATAGACAGGACCTTTATGTCATCTGTACAATATAACCTAGCCAGGACCTTTATGACATCTGTACAATATAACCTAGCCAGGGCATTTATGTCATCTGTACAATGTAACCTAGACAGACCTTTATGCCATCTGTACAATATAACATAGACAGGACCTTTATGTCATCTGTACAATATAACATAGACGTACAATATAACATAGACAGGACCTTTATGTCATCTGTACAATATAACATAGACAGGACCTTTATGTCATCTGTACAATATAACTTAGCCAGGACCTTTAAGTCATCTGTACAATATAACATAGTCAGGACCTTTATGTCATCTGTACAATATAACATAGACAGGACCTTTATGTCATCTGTACAATATAACATAGACAGGACCTTTATGTCATCTGTACAATATAACTTAGCCAGGACCTTTATGTCATCTGTACAATATGACATAGTCAGGACCTTTATGTCATCTGTACAATATAACATAGACAGGACCTTTATGTCATCTGTACAATATGACTTAGCCAGGACCTTTATGTCATCTGTACAATATAACATAGGACCTTTATGTCATCTGTACAATATAACATAGACAGGACCTTTATGTCATCTGTACAATATAACATAGACTGGACCTTTATGTCATCTGTACAATATAACATAGACAGGACCTTTATGTCATCTTAAGTACAACATAGACAGGACCTCTATGTCATCTGTACAATATAACATAGACAGGACCTTTATTTTATCTGTACAATATAACCTAGCCAGGACCTTTATGCCATCTGTACAATATAACATAGACAGGACCTTTATGTCATCCGTACAATATAATTTAGGCAGGACCTTTATGTCATCTGTACAATATAACTTAGCCAGGACCTTTATGTCAACTGTACAATATAACCTAGCGAGGACCTTTATGTCATCTGTACATATAACCTAGCCAGAACCTTTATGTCATCTGTACAATATAACCTAGCCAGGACCTTTATGTCATCTGTACATATAACCTAGCCAGGACTTTTCTCTAGTGTTGTATTGGTGGAATCATGGTACGATGTAGTATATCCCATATCAAAGGTCACAGACAAGGTCACAGTCTGGGTTCACATGCTGTTCTTATCACAGAAACTTTACATTATTTTTTGTTCATCATTGTTAAAGTCACAACTGAAATGGCTGATGTTGCTGTCTGAGACTGCTTTAATTAATGTGTAAATAAATAACCTTCATAACAATGATCGATGATGAAGAAATGGCAGTTAATGATGACTAGAATTATTTATGGGATTTGATCATAACTGAATTAGTGGGTAGATCTGTCACTGACATGGTATATGATATAGAATATTAACTAACCACACGTCTAACAGTCCATGTATAGGTCTAAAGGGGTACAACTTGTTTTAAGTTATACAATCTCGTCCAGTGAGTTTCTAAAAACACCGCTTAATACAAAACTAATTATAACTGCCAGTTTACAAAGAAAATGACACATAAGATAAACGGTCGTTTTCAGATTAGAACTCCAGTTCTGTTCATTCTTTTGAAACACATTGCTTGAGATCAGAAGAAAAAATGAATGAATGAATGAATACATGGTGATTTACGGCAGGTCGACCGACACTTGTAAATAGGTCATATTATGATGCAAATGAACAAGTCACGGTTAAGGCATGATTTTTCACCACCCATCATCATCAAGAAACACCAGAATTGGTTCTCATGCATAATTAGGAATTCAGGAACAAATTTCAAACTGATGGTGGTGTTTTTACCCGGGTACATGTATATTGTGAATAAAAGACTACGAATCGTGTGTCCTCAATAGCTCAGAGATAGAACCCTGGCATGGTAAGTCACGAGAGTCGGGGGGTTTATTCCTGATTGAGGCTCACTTTTTTTTAACACGTCATACATAAACAACATCTATCTCCCATTTAATGCATTCCACAATAATTTAGGTTTTTAGCTCTACTGGCCAAAGGCCAGCAGAGCTTATGGGATGTCGAGTTGTCAGTCAGTCTGTCATCCGTCCGTCATCCGTCCGTCATCCGTCCGTCCATAACTTTTGCCTCGTTAAGAAGATAGGGCCTTCATTTTTCATCCGATTTTTACCAAACTTTACCAGATTGTTAATATCAATAAAAGCGCGGACAGTTTCAAAAACCAGCCAAAGCGGACCAGTAACACCAGAGTTATGGCCCTTGATTTAGTTAAAAGGCTATATTTTGCCTCATTAAGACGATAGACCTTTTATTTTCCATTAGATCTTTACCAAACTTTACTAGATTATTAATATGGATGAAAGCTTGCACAAGTTCGAATACCAGCCAGATCAGACCAGTAACACCGGAGTTACGGCCATTGATTTTGTTAAAAATACTGTATTTTGCCTAGTTAAGATGATAGGGCCTTAATTTTTCATCCGATCTTTACCAAACTTTAACAGATTGTTAATATCGATGAAAACTCGGACTATTTCGAAAACCATTATATCGGACTAGGAACATGAGAGTTATGTGCCCTTGAATTATGGGAAAATGCCATTTTCAGCCTTGTGAACATAACGCATTCATTTTGTATTTGATCTTTCCCAAACTTGGCCAGGTTGTTGATATCAATGAAAGCACGGATGAGTTGACCAGCAAGATCGAACCAGTAACACCGGAGTTATGGCTCTTTTTCAATATTTGGTAATATACACTGGAAACCCTAATGGTCGTGGGTTCAAATCTCACTGGAGGCATTTTTTCTTTCTTTTTTATTTGATAAAAAATCTTGGTTCATGGGTTCAATTTTTTTTCATTATTTTTTTCTTATTTATTTATTTATTTTTTGATGATTTTTAGCTCTACTGATCAGAGATCAGCAGAGCTTATGCCGTGGTGCGTCATCCGTCGTCCGTCTGTCCGTCTGTCTGTCCGTAAACTTTTTTGATATGGGACTTTTTCTAAAATGATCAGCATGACATGTTGTTGGTTCTTGTCAAAAATCGTTTTGATTCAACGTTAAACATGGCTGCCAGCGGCCACATCTTTGTTTACATAGAATTATATAATGAAAACTTGTAGCGACTACTCCTCTGAAACTACTTGACGGATTTTCATGAAACTTCACAGGAATGTTGCTTTTGATGTCTTATTGATCCTAGCAAAATGTTAGGTCGGCCGGAAATTCAAGATGGCCGCCACGACTAAAAATAAATTTTCAAAATACAAGTTTGTAGCGACATCTTCTTGAAAACTATAAGTGATATTGATATGGGACTTTTTCTAAAATGATCAGCATGACATGATGTTGGTCCTTGTCAAAAATTGTTTTGATTCAAAGTTAAACATTGCTGCCAGCGGCCATCTTTGTTTACATAGAGTTATATAGTAAAAACTTGTAGCGACTACTACTTTGAAACTACTTGGCAGATTTTCATGACACTTTACAGGAATGTTGCTCTAAATGTCTAATTGATCCTAGCAAAATTTCAGATCGGCCAGAAATTCAAGATGGCCGCCACAGCTAAAAATAGATTTTTAAAAAAGAAGTTTGTAGCGACTACATCTTGAAAACTATAAGTGATATTGATATGGGACTTTTAGTAAAATGATCAGCATGACATGATGGTTATCAGAGTCAAACATTATTTTGATTCGACGTTAAACATGGCTGCCAGTGGCCATCTTTGTTTACATAGAGTTATATAATGAAAACTTGTAGCGACTACTTCTCTGAAACTACTTGACGGATTTTCATGAAACTTCACAGGAATGTTGCTCTTGATGTCTAATTGATCCTAGCAAAATTTCAGGTAGGCCGGAAATTCAAGATGGCCGCCACGGCTAAAAATATTTTTTCAAAAAACAAGTCTGTAGCGACTACTTCCTGAAATCAAAATCAATCAGTAGAGCTTCAAGGTCATTGACCTCTTGTTTATTTTTTATATTTTTATTTCTTTTTTTTTATATTTTTTATATATACATGTACAGTGGTAGTAGCGGATCATTGGTATTAGTTTATGTTGACATTTCATTTATTCAGCTTGTATACATTTGTTTTTTATGAAACTTTCCATATTTGAAGATTGATCATATACGCATACAACTATACATTAGTGTAAAGATTCGGCATATATTTCCTTAGTGTATCACTTATCAGGAAAAGTGATCTGTTACTGCCTGAAGGATGTGAGTTTTTTAAATGAAAAAACAATACAGTTAAAATGAAATAAAAAATGAACAGATGTTTTTTTAATACACTTTGGTGTAAAATGCTCAGGCTTGATCATCAAAAGATCCATGATTTGGAGTTATAAACTTTAAGGGACATTGATATCGTAAGCAGGCAAAATGGCAGTTTTTCAATTGTTAACTAACACAAGTATAACAGCATGGTACATAATAATTTTGGTTAGCATTTTGCTGAGAGAGCAGAATCTAAAGAAACTGTTTTGAAAGTTCCCTTTTGTTTTTAAATTTACACTTTTAACCATAGTGATCCTTTACTACCCAATGCGCTGTATGTATATATATATATTTTTTTTTATAATTTTTTTTCTTCTCATAAGAAACCTTCGTTCATTTTTCTTTAATTGGGAGCAGCTTAGGGGCCCTAGTTGGATCAGTTTTACTTAGAGTTATAGGGAAGAAAATAAAAATCTTCTTCTCTGAAACTGCAACAGATAAAGGTTTATTTATTATCAGTTTATGGATCCTCTACCAGTTTTGTTCAATTGGTGACATGGGGCAAATTTGGCCCCACCCCAGGGGTCACAGTTTTACATAGACTTATATAGGGAAAAACTTCAAAAATCTTCTTCTCTGAAACTGTAAGAGCCAAAGGTTTAATATTTTGTATCTACCATCTACCAAGTTTGTTCAAATGGTGACCCTGGGATCAAATTCGGGCCCACCCCAGGGGTCACAGTTTTACATAGACTGATATAGGGAAAAACTAAAAAAATCTTCTCTGAAACAACACGAGCCAACAGTTTAATATTTTAAATTTACACTCAGCTTATGGTCCTCTACCAAGTTTGTTCAAATGGTGACCCTGGAGTCAAATGTGACCCCGCCCCTAGGTCACATGTCAAACTTGGTTTGAATGTTTATATTAACGAAAGTTTGATTTGTTATAAAAGCTAACCAAACTTGAGCCAAATACATCCCTCCCACGATATCTTGGTAATTGAAGACACTTTATAAAAAACTAGTTTGATACTGCCATATCTGACACACAATCCTTCTATCCCTCCCCCACACCCACCACACCCCACCATGGTCACCATATAGAGCGATACAGGGCCTCTTGTTTTCTTTTATTGCACAAATATTTTCAGTCACCTCCCATTATGAGATGTAGAACTTTCATTCAATGAATGATTTACTATACGCAGATTTATCATTCGTTTTTTTCATGTGCATGTTTACTTTCAACTTTGCATTGCATATTTAGCACATTTCTGGCGTCAGCATGACTTTGTCAAAATTCTAGTTACTGTGATTAGAGTCGTACATCTTTAGATAATGTATTGTAATTGGCTCAGCATTTAATAGCCCACTAGTATTGGTGTTGAATATTAAATTCATTACCATGTTCATTCATTTTGATTTATTATAGTCCCACCAACGAAGTTGAAGTGGGGTATACTGGTTTGAGCTTGTCCGTCCGTCTGTAGACCAAAATCTTGTGTGATTAAGTCCTCATTCACTTTAAGGGATATTGTTTTTATATATGCCATGCATATATAATAGATGTCAGTGAAGAAAAAGATTTTTGATTCGATCAGTTTTACACGAGTTATGGCCCTTTGATTTTTTAATCTATATATATCATATAGGGGCCAAAATGTTGTGGGTTTAACACCTCATACATTTTTAGTTGTATTGTTTTAATACTGTACATGCTGATCAAGTATGATGTGAAGATGTTAGCAAGGAAAACAAGTTTGATTTGATCATTTTTGCAGGAGTTATGGCCCGTTCATTTTCTTATATATTATATAGGCAAATATTGTGTGTCTAACTCCTCATTCAGTATTTGCCCCGTGTGGTTCCCAGGGGCCCCGTTTGGTCATGGGGCAAAGAATAGGGCCACTGCAGATCCCTTTGGAGGGGTAGGCAGAGGGGTAGAATCCCCCCAAATTCATGTTCATTTTATCATTTTTTGTTCATGATCATTAAAGGTCTTCATCATGATCCCTGCATTGTTTCAGGTGCCGTCTCGCTCACATCAAAAGAGCATTGGCAGAAAAACAATAAACGTGGCTCCAGCGTAAATGGAGTTTCTACGATAGAATTTGCAGCAACTCTGCAGTTCAGGGTGAGAAGGTTCTGGGCCCATTTTCCATATTTTTATCTCGATGTACATGGTAGATGAGCCTGGCATGTTCATGCCTGTTAGGCGCCATATAACCTTTCATGTGTTGGTGCGCCTTAAAACCCAATTCAGTTCAATTCATTCAATATTAAGTGTTGTTTCAATATTTGCCATTCTGATTAATCATGATATGAAGATGTCAGCGAAGAAAATATTTTTGACAGCAGTCTTACACGATTTATGGCCCTTTGTTTTTTTAATCTATATATATTATATAGGGGCCAAAATCTTGTGTTTTTAGCTCCTCCTACATTTTTAGGTGGATTGTTTTAATATTGTACATGCTCTTTAAGTATGAAGATGTTGGAAAGAAAAAGATTTTTGATTTGATTAGTTTTGCTTCGAGTTATGGCCCTTTGATTTCTTATATATATATTATATCTAGGAAAATCTTGTGCATCTAACTCCACTTTCATTATTTGATGGATTGTTTTAATATTTGGCATGCTGTTAAGTATGATGGGAAGATGTTAGTGAGATTTTTTTTTGGATTTGTTAATTTTTACAAAGTTATGGCCTTTTGATTTGCTTACATATATTATATAGGGAAATATTGTGTGTCTTAACTCCTCATTCATTATTAGGAGGATTGTTTTAATACTTGGTATGCTCCTTTACTATGATGTAAATATGTTAGCGAAGAGTTTTCTTTTCATGAGTTATGACACTTTATAGTTTTATCCAGTGGGAATCCTTTACTACCCATTCATTGGCCTATGGATTGTTTTTATATATTTCTGATGATTCAGCTTCAAACGAATGTGAGGGGGCTGGCGTGGCGCAGTCGGTGTGTTCTTGGGCAGGACACTTTACCTTAGCCTCGTCCGTCGGATGGGGACGTAAACCGGGCGGTCCCGTGTATCGGTCTATCCTCCGAGCACGTTAAAGAACCATAGGAATCTATTCGATAATAAGAGTAGGGCAGGTTCCCGGATTCCTATGTATCCTTCCCCTCTCTCTGGGGCGGCTCTAAATAACCTATACTGTGTTGATGAGCCGTTAAACAACATTCAATTCAATTCAATTCAAATGAATGTGATATAAAGGAACATTTTATTAGTGCAATAAAGTTCAGGGGTCAAAAGGGTGGGGGGTGGGATGTGGGGTGGTATATTTGTATGCCTTTAACAACAGTTCTATCGTCACATGAGGCAAAAGGTTGAATGTGAGCTATTGGGATCACCTTTCCTCTGTTTGTGGTGGTCATTCTTAACTTTGCTTCTCCTCAGGAACCACTTGGTCAGTTTTGACCAACTTCACATGGATTGTCCTTATGTCATAGGCTTACGTTTCTCAACCAAGTTTAACATTGGTCTTCTCTGAAACCACAAGGCATACAGCTCTCATACAGCTCTCATATGTTGCACGTAGCTAATGGTCCCCAACCAAGTTTTTCTTTCATATGGTGACTCAAATGGTGGTAAAATCTGGCCCCACCTGGGGTCATAGTTTTACAAAGAGTTGTCTATGGAACTCTTTAAAAAGTTGTCTTCTCTGAAACAAAAGATCTACAGATCAACTATTTTGCATGTATCATAGGCTTATAGTTCTTCTTTGTTTCTTTGTATGTTTGTGGTTGACTGTCATCCTTGAATGCTACTTTGCATGTTTGATTTTTATATCTGCTTTTATGGTCATCTACCAAGTGTGTTTGAATGGTGACTTTGGGTTAAATTCGGCCGTGCCGCGGAGGTCAAGGAGGTCACAGTTTTACTAGGACTTCTTTTATCTCATCCACTTCTGTTACTGTCGTAATGGTCTGCACTGGACAAGGCTATCAGGTGAGCGATTCAGTGTCACTTCTGTTACTGTCGTAATGGTCTGCACTGGACAAGGCTATCAGGTGAGCGATTCAGTGTCCATCACACCTGAACATCCATCACACCTGAGAGAAATAGTAAACATTACTTAGTTACCTGTACCTAAATGTATACAGATCTACACTATATATTAATAAATTATCTGTAATTAAATGTACTTAGGCAGTCTACAATGTCTAAGTACACCTTCTACTTAATAGAGGCTATTTACTAAAAAAAAAACAAAAAAAAACTAATGCTGATTTAGCATGGATGGACATATATCAAGAGATCATATGGCAGTATTTCTCTTTCCAATGCAATGGGCCAAAATTCTGGCTTAGCTTGAGGTCATTGGACAGTATATCTATTAACACTGTCCTAGTTGGAGGACCTTGGACAGTACGTTCTTTCCATTTAGCCAAATGACCTCTTAGCTGGGGGACCTTTTGCAGTACGTTTTTTTCCATTTAGCCAAATGACCTCTTAGCTGGGGGACCTTGTGCAGTACGTTTTTTTCCATTGGGAAAAATTGATCTCTTATCTGGATAACCTTGGGCAGTACTTCTCTTTCCGATGGGCCAAGATGATCTCTTAGTGCTGGTTAAACTTTAAATAAATAGGACAGTGACAATGGTCGATTAAGCACTACTTCACCTACTGAACAATCCACCTGTGTTCTCATTACGTGCCTTACATGTTGAATAACTGTGATGATAAATTGGTTGTAACGCAGACTGCTGCGACACATCGAAAGTTTGATACATAACTGATTGGTTGTAACGTTAACTGTGACACATCATCCAATGTTTGATACATAACTGATCAAGGCAGTTAACGTATCGGATGAAAACTATGTCGAGGTAAGAAGTCCACAAAGTTCATCGCCTATTTTACCTAAATTTGTTAAATTAAAATAACTATAAAAGTCGAACAGGAAATGCAGCTTTCACAGAACACAGTAAACCCAAAAACATGCAAAAAGACAAAGCAAATCATGTGAATAAAAGTTTGCTTGACATGTCACGAAAACAATGCATTTCCAATTGATGTATTATTTAAAAAGTTTGGTTTTTGAAACTAACATGCACAGTTCGTAACTATAATAATGTTTCAACAATTTATTTTAAAGCACTTTTTAGATTTGAACATTTCAATTTTAAATGAAGAACTTGTCTCCTGAACAGTATATGATCGCTCCACTATAACTGCACTACCACCCATCTAAACCACTTGAACAAAAAATAAAATATACAAACTTCCTACAGATTTTTTCCAATTAGCTTATTCTAAAAAGGCACAATTTAATACTTATTACAGTCTCGAATCTTTCAATATAGAACCGTATGAGTAATACACATAAATACAATGGTTGACCTTGACAACATGGCTGCCCTTGACAACACGGTCGACCTTGACAACATGGCTGCCCTTGACCCACCTATTGAACTGGTCAGCAATTATGTTAAGATTGTAAATTGAATTATTGAATAGGTGAGCAAATACTTGTTATGAACAATGATTCTGTTACTATTAACACTTTAATCCAATATTTCAATGGGATTGAGTCATCCACCTTTTTCAAGGTTACGCAATAATAAACCAAATTTAAGAAACCGCCATTTTGCTGTAGTGACAAAGATATTGACATAAAAATCACATATTTTGTTAATTATTGTGTAGCCTTGAAAAAAGGTGTATGAATCCAATTGAAGCTTGGATTATAGTGTAAAAAGAGAACAGTGTTATCTAGAGATACATTGTCGTCATTTTGGATATATCAACTTAACATTACACTTTAGTAATAATTTATTGTTGTACCATTTCTGTAGATGAACTACAATCAAATCTGAGAGAAAGATGAATGTATACTGAGCTGTTACTCACTATATAAATAGTTTAAAGGGAGTACATCAGGCTTTTCAAAGGGGTCTAGGGGTCCGACTTAAAATTGACAAATAATGATATTTTCTATTTTAAAGAGCCTAAACATAATGAATGATCCTAAAAAATACCCCTTAGTTACAAGGAAATTCATTCTGTACAGTAATACGTGCTATCCTAGGCTACGCACCAGGGTTAATTTCAGCATTTTATGCCCGATTCCGTCCTAGCTATATGGTGTATTCGAAGTTTAAACCTTAACAATATGGTTCGAACATCATATTTTGATGGATATAAGTGTTTTATCATGAATTGGAACATTTTTATAATTAAAGATATTTCTAGAAAAATCCTGATGTACTCCCTTTAAATATTCAAGGTACTTATTTAAATAATGCAAAATGAAGAAATACATAGTTTGTGAGATTAAAGTTAATTTAGTTGACATTAAACATGTATATGTAATTAACATAAAGATATTGTTTTGTGTAAAGATGTGGGATAGGAGTGTGTACTTACCTGTATATAACTGCATATATAATTAACATGAAGATATTGCTTTGTGTGAAAATGGGATAGGAATGTGTAATACCTATATTTAACCTGCATATATAATTAACATGAAGATATTGCTTTGTGTGAAAATGGGATAGGAGTTTGTAATACATATATTTAACCTGCATATGTAACTAGTATGAAGATATTGTTTTGTGTGAAAATGTGGGATACGAGTGTGCAATACCTATATATAACTCGCATATGTAATTAACTAGAATATATGAAAATGTGAGATACGAGTGTGTACTATCTATACTTAACCTGCATATGTAATTAGCATGAAGATATTGTTTTGTGTGAAAATGTGGGATACAAGTGTCTATAATACATGTACCTGTATTTAACCAGCAAATGTAATTGGGTCGGGAGTGGGATGGGGGTGGTTGTGGGATACCACTAACAATGGAAATAGGCGGGTATTAAAGATTTTAGTGCAATAGTTAATGACTCTCCAAAATAATTGTTTTGTACTCTGTCAAAGTGGCATTCCTCATGCAGTCTTGATGTTTGTATCAACCATTACAATTGGCATCCCCATTATTAATGCAGAATTCATGTTCATTGTTCATGTTCATTTAAGGTCTTCATCATGATCCCTGCATTGTTTCAGGTGCCATCTCGCTCACATCAAAAGAGCAGTGGCAGAATAACAATAAACGTGGCTCCAGCGTAAACGGAGTTTCTACGATAGAATTTGCAGCAACTCTGCAGTTCAGGGTGAGAAGGTTCTAGGCCCATTTTCCATATTTTATCTCGGTGTACATGGAGGATGAGTCTGGCATGTTCATGCCTGTTAGGCGCCATATAACCTTTCATGTGTTGGTGCGCCTTAAAACCCAATTCAGTTCAATTCATACTGACTTTGTACATGCTTGCATTTTTTTCGCATTTTAATACCAAAGATTTAAATATATTATTTGTGTAATATAATCAAATACAATTTTGAGTTTTTATTTTTTCGTGTTATTATACCATAGTTTTGAATGTATATTTGGTGTAATATAATCACCAGTAAGTAATATGCAAAAACAATTCGCGTACACTATCTTATAATTAATATTAATGATTGAACAAATCCAAGTTACGTGAAAAACTAACAGGACACCTTTACAAAAACTCAAGATTGCTGTTTCTCCCTTTAAACCATGTGTGTCCCTTTCAACCACGTGTGTCCCTTTTTAAACCATGTGTGTCCCTTTAAACAACGTGTGTCCCTTTAAACCATGTGTGTCCCTTTAAACCACATGTGTCCCTTTAAATCATGTGTGTTCCTTTAAACCATGTGTGTCCCTGTGTCCCTTTAAACCATGTGTGTCCCTTTAAACCATGTGTCCCTTTAAACCATGTGTGTCTGTGTCCCTTTAAAGCATGTATTAACTAGACCAATGCTAGTGTGTTGCCTAATATAATGAGGTGGTTCATGTGCGCCATGATTGTAAAACTCGTGTATATATGTACATATAAATTACACATGTATATATGTACATATAACTTACACATGTATATATGTACATATAACTTACACAATAAATAAAACAGCTTACGTCCACTTTGAGTATATTTATATGCTGTACACATGCATGTAATTAGACCAGTAATTGATGGGAAACATTAAAATGATATGAAACTCAGACATTAGATTCTACTGATGTATACACCTGTGCTTTAGCTCTTTTCCAGTTTGTAAAAAAATCAAACATTTATATATATATTTTAATTACTCACGAATCTTGATCCATCATCTTTATAAATAAATTCTAGTACAGTTTTCATGGTTACATTACATAATTTACATCATTAATGCCAGATAACTAAAAAATGATGGATATAAACTATGGATATGCTTTTTTATAAAAATAAAAAAAAGTAAGCAAAACATGCGATATTTAGATTCTGAAAGATCTTGGTTGTTTCCATGTACTGCATACTGTTCCATGTATTGGAATACTGCTCCATCTACTGTATACTGCTCCTGTACTATCTGTATGATACTGGCTCATGTATGGAATACTGCTCATGTACTGGCATACTGTTCTGTGTACTGGAATACTGCTCATGTACTGGAATACTGGTCATGTCTGGCATACTGCTCTGTACAGGACATGTACTGGAATACTGCTCTGTACAGGAATACTGCTCCATGTATTGGCTACTGTCTACTGTAATCTGTCCAGGTATTGGAATACTGCTCATCTATCTGTAATCTACTGTAATACTGCTCATGTATGGAATACTGCTCATCTACTGTAAACTGCTCCATCTACTGTAATACTGCTCCATGTATTGGAATACTGCTCCATCTACTGTAATACTGCTCCATGTACTGTAATACTGCTCCATGTATTGGAATTGCCATCTACTGTAATACTGCTCCATGTATTGGAATACTGCTCATCTACTGTAATACTGCTCATGTATTGGAATACTGCTCCATCTACTGTAATACTGCTCATGTATTGGAATACTGCTCATGTACTGTAATACTGCTCATGTATGGAATACTGCTCCATGTACAGGAATATGCTCCATGTACTGGAATACTGCTCATGTATTGGAATACTGCTCTGTACAGGACATGTACTGGAATATGTCTGTACAGGAATACTGCTCCATGTACTGTAATACTGCTCCATGTACTGTAATACTGCTCATGTATTGAATACTGCTCCTACTGTAATACTGCTCCATGTATTGAATACTGCTCCACTACTGTAATACTGCTCCATGTATTGGAATACTGCTCCATCTAAGTAATACTGCTCATCTACTGTAATACTGCTCCTGTATTGGAATACTGCTCATCTACTGTATACTGCTCCATCTACTGTAATACTGCTCATGTATTGGAATACTGCTCCATCTACTGTAATACTGCTCCATGTACTGTAATACTGCTCCATGTATTGAATACTGCTCCATCTACTGTAATACTGCTCCATGTATTGGAATACTGCTCCATCTACTGTAATACTGCTCCTGTACTGTAATACTGCTCATGTATTGAATACTGCTCCATCTACTGTAATACTGCTCCATCTACTGTAATACTGCTCCATGTATTGGAATACTGCTCATCTACTGTAATACTGCTCCATGTACTGTAATACTGCTCCATGTATTGGAATACTGCTCATCTACAGTAATACTGCTCCATGTATTGGAATACTGCTCATCTTACTGCTACC